>CAUYQU010083545.1:0-97236 GCA_963574635.1 Cheracebus regulus
GGACGCCCCTTCTCCACAGAGCCGGACCTTCCCGGGTTCGCTGTGCTTGCTGTGAGACTCTCAGTCTGCAGCGCTTCCAATTGCTGTTTTCCTTGTGGGGATGGGACCAGCCGAGCCCGTCCGTCCCGTACACTCCGCACCCGGAAGCGCTGTGCTGGGGCGCCGGCAAAACAGCCGCGCCGGCCAAACGAGTCGCACTGGCGACCCGTGTGGCTCCTCTGCCGGGAATCTCCTGGTCTGTGGGCAAGAAAAATTGGTCGGAAAGTGCGGCGTCCACTCGTTCTCTGCGCTTTCACTGGGAGCTACATTCCTGAGCTGTTGCTAATCGGCCATCTTGGATCTCTCTCACAGGGAGGTTTTTTAACAGTGTACCCTTTTATACTTTTAAATTTTGAAGCATGTAAATGGAATACCTAATTTTAAAAATTAGATTTAAGAAATTGAGAATAATTATACTGCAAACAAAGGCAGCAGCGTGGGTAGCAGCCGAAGCTCCAGCCCAACTCTGCTACTAATTAACTGGGTGAACTTGGGCCAGTCTCTTATTGACTATTCTGGCTGGAGAGAATCTCAGAAATATTCTCATTCCACACTTGTTTTATGAAATAGGAAACAGAAGCACAGAATAAATTAAGTGACTTAGCCAATGTCACATGCAGTCAGTTTATGGCAGAGCCAACGAAAGTTGTCGATGTGTCAATTTCTTCTTAGATAAGATGGGAGTACTGCCATTAAGAAAAGGCAAGCTGCAGAGATGGGGAGAAAATATTTGCAAATCACAAAACTGGTAAAGGACTTATATCTAGAATGTATATCTTTAACTCTCAAAACTCAACAATAGGAACAAAAATAAATACCTAAAGATGCTTAAGATCATTAACCACCAGGGACATGCAGATTCCTAAAAACCACAGTGAGATACCACTGTGTATCTATTAGAATGGCTAAAACTTTAATTTAAAAAACCTGACAATACCAGATTGGAAAGGATATGGAACAACTAGAAATCTCATGCATTGCTGGTATACAAAATGCAAAACGGCACAACCACTTTAGAAAACAGTTTGGCAGTTTCTCATAAAGTTAAACATATACTTAACCAATACCACATACTCAGCAATACCACTCCTAGGTATTTATCCAAGATAAATAAAAAAGGACAGTTACAGAAAAACCTGTACATAAATGTTTACAGCAGTTTTACTCTCAGTCTCCAAAAGCTAGAAGCAACCCAAATGTTCATCAATTATAGCATATCCATGCAATGGACTATTATGCATCCATACAATGGAATATTATGCAGCCATCAAAAGGAACAAATGATTGATACATGCATCAAATTAAGTGGCTCTCAAAGGCACAATGCTGAGTGACAGCAACCAACCTCAATAGTGCATGATTCCATGTATATGACATCCTGGGAAAAGGCAGAATTGAAGGAATGGAAAACAGATCAGAGGTTGCTAAGGACTGGGGCAGGGAGAGAGGTTGACTAAAAAGCAGGAGCATAAGGAAATTTTAGGAGATGTTGAAACTGCTCTGTGTCATCATTGTGGTGTTGGATACATGAATCTATGCATTTTTTAAACCCACAGAATTGTATACCACCAAAAGCAGATTTTATGGTATATAAATTTAAAAATAATTTTTTCCAGCTTTCTTGAGGTATAATTGACAAAAAGTGTATATATTTAAAGTGTACAACGTGATGTTTTGATATACATTGTGAAACACTTGCCAACATAAAGCTAATTAACATATCCATCACCTTGAAGAGTGAAGTCATCAATCAAAGATCTCTGTGATCCTTTCCAGTTCCAGAAACATAAAGATTCTTTCACTTTTTTTCAAAAAAAAAGCAAATTAATTCCCAAGGACTAGAACAGGTTTGTATTACATGTGGCACAAAAAATCTTATAATTTTTCTTTAGGAAAGATAAACCTGAAGAACTATGAAATTCATAACGCAATGACAATGTGGAGAAACAGAAAACCATGAAAAGAGTGTAAAAATAATGGCTTGGAATTTCATTTCCTTAAGAATTCAGCTAGGTTTCAGGCATTCTAATTTTTCTTCCATTTGGAAGTACTAAATTAATGGAAAAATAGGCCAGTGTATTTTTCTGTATTTCTATATCTCACTGTTTAAGTTTTGCTGATCACACTTTAAACTTCGTTTTTATTTAAAGGTGAAATCATTGATAAACACCATCTCTATGAATCATTTTTCCTCCCTCAAAGCTTGTTCTTGTGACATCTGGACTGTCTAGAAAGACATGATCCTTCAAATTAGTCCTTGTTTACCTATAATCTCTTTTGTTCCAAAAACTTTGAGTAAAATATCTCTCATGTAGTCTTTTTTTTTTTTATCTTTTTAGGGTGATGTACTCCTTTGAGAATATGATGTAAGCTATAACTCTATTTGAAAAGATTTAAACAAAAACAAGACCATAAATACTGGCTTAGTCCATCTGTGCTTCTATAACAGCATACCTGAGACTAGGTAATTTATAAATAATACAAGTTTATTTCTTATGGTTCTGGAGGCTGGGGAGTCCAAGACCAAGGCACCAATAGGTTCAGCATCTGGTGAGGGCTGCTCTCTGCTTCCAAGATGGTGCCTTGTTGCTATATCCTTTGGAAGGGAGGTTCACTGTGTCCTTACATGTCAGAAAGAATGGAAGAGCAAAACAGTGCTTCTTCAACCTTGAGCCCTTTAAAAGGGTGCTAATCTTGTCCATGAGGGTGAAACCCTCCTGACTTACTTCCCAAAAGCCACCCCTCTTAATACCTTTGTATTGGGGGTTAAGTTTCAACTTAAATTTTAAAGGGGACACCTTCATTCAAACCATAGCAATACCCCTACATACACAATTCTGGTGACAATGTCAGAGGTTCAAGGGCTTTACGAGTCCTGTGGATTTCAGGATTCCAGGGACATAGAGCATAGCTCCTGAGGGAAACCCTAGGTTCAAACCCTTGCTCTGCTATTTAACAGCTGTATGACCTTGGGCATGTATTTATCCTTTCTCTGCCTTTCTTTGCTCATCCACAAAGTCCAAATAATGGTACTGCTAGGGGATGAATGTAGTGGCTCACACCTGTAATCCCAGTACTTTGGGAGGATGAGATGGGAGGATCCCTGAGACCAGGAGTTTCAGATCAGCATGGGCAACATAGCCAGACCCCATGTCCCCAAAAACATTTTAAAAAATCAGCTGGCTGTGGTTGTGTATGCCTGTAGTCCCAGCTACTTGGGAGGCTGAGGCAAGAGGATAGCTTGAGCCCAGGAGTTTGAGGCTGCAGTTAGCCATGATCATACCACTACACTCCAGTCTGGGTGAAAGAGCAAGATCCTGACTCTTAAACAAAAACGTGCTATTAGGATGTGAGCATATCTTGTCACTGGAAACCTTCAATAAATATCACCTAGAAGGTGAAAGAATTGACTGATGCCATTTTCCACGGCTTCTAAGTCAGCCTCCTTAGAAATTTGGATTCTATGGCGTACCATCAAAGTGTCATCTGCAATCCACTGAAGTCAATTGAAGTGCCTCCTGGTGGGAGATCCAGAAATGCAATGTTACCAAAGCAAATTATGTGCAATTTTATAGACTTTCATTTTCTAATCTATGACTAAGGGCTACAACTAGTAATTGACTGAGTTATTAAGAGTTACCAAACTAAAATTAGCACATCACTTGATTTTATGGAAGACTCTAATTCAGTTTTCTACTCAGACTCTGCTGCCAAACAACCCATGGCAATATCACAAGATACTTGCATCTCATGCCTACAGATACTTGGTATCTCCTAGACTACAGGAAGGATGCTTGTTATCACAGCATCATCAGCATTGTCTTGACTATGGGGTGGTTTTAATTGTTGTTACTCTCAACTTTGATGATTTATATTTTATAACTGGCTTCATCATTATCAATTTTGTTTACTGAGAGTCATTCAATGGACCTGAGGACAACAATACAATCAATCATATTTTGGCCTATAATTTTCCAATGATTTGGTTTTAAGTTGTGTTTATATACCATGGTTCCAATGGGAATCATTCAAATTCTGATGGCTGTAGCAGACATGCACATAATCTCCCAAAATATTCTCACTATTGGAACCCAGTGATTAGTTTTCAAGGAGAAGGAGTAGGGTTGCTGGTTGGTTTGCTTACTACCGGAAAGTAAGAGTTGGTAATAGAGATGAGAGAATGAATACCATCTTTTTTTTCTGTCAAAATAGACCATAGTAAAACATGCATGCATACACACATGCACAACTCAGAATCACTAGGTAGCTAAATTTGAGATTAGATATCAATACTTCTCACTTGCCAGACCCTGAAGAAGTCAGTAAACTTTTCTGAACTTATCTAGGAAATCCAGACATCTACCTGGCCTCCTATAGAGACAAACTTTTTTTGTAAAGAGTAATTTGGTGTTTAACATTGTGTTTAACATTGGGCTTTGGGAGCCCCAGGGTCTCTATCACAACTACTCCACTCTGCTTTGGTCATGTGAAAGCAGACGTGGACAGTACAAAACAACTGGCGTGACTATGTTCCAGTAAAGTTTTATTTACAGAAATAGGTTACAGGCCCACTGTCTATAGTTTGCTGAACTCTGCCATACACCATTGTGAATATAACATGGCAAAATGCTGGTGATGATATTGTTGCTATCATCATTATCATCATCATCAATGCCCTTCACTGTTTAGAAAGCACTCCCATCTGACCCTCCGAATCACAGAGGCAGGAGCAAACACTACTCAGGACATTTTATAACTAAGGAAGGCTTTGTCCATGGGGTGGGTGGATGTACTGAGAGAAGCCTTTAGCTTACAGTCGTCTCCTCTCTGTTAGAGACCTCGGAAAAACCTCAGCCCATTGTACATTTATCTGTAAGGGATAATTTTCATGTCAGTACACTGTCCTCACTACTCTCAGAGAGAAGCTAAACCTTCCCATTGCTGAGATATAAAATATGCTATGGGAAAAATAGAAAGGCTTTTATTTATATTATTGTAAGCTTTTAAAAATGATTTTGCCTGAATAGGCTATATTCCTCTTTTCTGTCTGATTATTACCATTTTTATTTCCCAGTTGTAAAAATATATGTTTGCCATTTGTCTGAAGAACAATGCAACTCTCTCCAATCCATCACACAGCTCTGCTTTTAGCAATTCTCACAGCTCATCAGGAAAATGATTGCCTGATTAAACAGGCGTGACTAAGCCACAACATCCTCAGAATGTGCATGGAGCCCTGGGCCCTGAATGCATCTTACTCCAGCAATGCCAAGCATCGCCTGATGCACAGTGCAAAGAGCAAGACCAAAAGGGAGTTTTCAAAAGAAGGAAATCATGTATTTTACAACCAGCAGCATTTGTAAAAGCTATTTTCCAAGTAATTATGTGAATTGATTTTGGGAAAGCAATATGATTCTTTCAGCCTGATGATTTGACGAAATGAAAACCTTCAGAAAGAGAAAAAAATGATCAGGTAATCTTTCTCCTGACCATGATTCATCCTGTGTTATCTCAGGGCTCCACTGAAATGCTTATGGTGCACAAAATGCCATCTGATAATTTCTTTTAAAACATTCATTGTCAAATGAGCAAAGCAGCAGTCGACAGCTATCTTACAACCTAGAGTTCAATACTGAGAAGTGGGGTTGAGTTGAATCCTATCTCTGCTACACAGAAAACATCCATACCCCACTCACTGTGACTTCAGATGCAAGCTACTTGTAAGACTCAGTTTTTCCATCTGTTAAATGGGAAAAAAATAGAAACTGCCTTATGTGGTTGATGTATAGACATGCAGTTGACCCTGAGAGAGGAGAGGGACTGGAGAGTGAGTTAATAATCATGCTTACATGATGAAGCCTCCCTACAAATGCCTAAACTAAAGGATTAGGAGAGATTCCAGGCTAGTGAAGATATGGAGGAGCTGGGAGAGTGGCACTCCTGAAGAGAGCACAAAGCTCCACACCCCTCCCCTACACCTTGCCTTGTGCATCTCTTCCTTCTGGCTGTTCATTTGTATCCTTTGTAATATCCTTTATTATAAACCAGTAAACAGAAGTAAATGTTTCCCTGAGTGTTGTGAGCCATTATATTAAATTATCAAACATGAGGAGGTGATTGGAGGAACTTCCAATTTATAGCCAGTGGGTCAGAAGCACAGGTGACAACCTGGGGCTTGTAATTGTCATCTGATGCCAGGGAAAGTCTTATGGAACTCAGCCCTTAACCTGTGGGGTCTGTGCCAACTACAGGCAGTTAGTGTTATAATAGAGTAAGTAATAGAACACCCCATCAGTGTCCACAAAGAATTGGAGAATTGGGGGGTGGGGATGCAGAGGAAAAAAACCCACACATTGGTATCAGAAGTTGTGTGTGTGTCAAGAAAACAGTATTCTTCTTTTATTGTCGATTCTCTGAACTGTCCAACCACTTTCTCCTTGAACTCCTGCAATCTGATGTCATCAAAGAATTGTCTTATACTCATTTTGCTCAGAACCACTCATACTTTTTGTCACTAACCAACTTATCTTGCTATCTTACTGGTTTTGAACTCTGAGCATTTCTTGTCAGCTGAGCCCTGCTGCTATGTCTGAATGTGTCCCCCAAAATAAATAGGCTGGAAACTTAATCCTCAACGCAACAGTGTCAGGGGGAGGGAACTGTCGGAAGATGTTTAGGTCATGTGGGGTTCCATCCTCATGAGTGGATTAATGCACTATAAAAAGGGTTTTGGCAAAAGCAATTGTGACAAAAACAAAAATTGACAAATAGGACCTAATTAAACTAAACTTTCTTTTGTTATGCTTGGACATAACAAAAGAAACAATCAACAAAGTAAACAGACAATCTACAGAATGGGAGAAAATATTTGCAAACTATCCATCCAGCAAAAGTCTAATATCCAGAATATAAAAAATATATATAAATATATATATATGTATATTATATATAATATACATATATAAATATAATATATATCCAGAATATAAAAAACATAAACATATTAACAAGCAAAAACCCAACAAACCCATTAAAAAATGGGCAAAGGACATGAACAGACACTTTCCAAAAGAAGATATACATGCAGGCAGGCAATAAACATATGAAAAAAATGCTCAACATCACTAATCATTAGAGAAATGCAAACAAAACCACAATGAGATACCATCTCACAACAGTAAGAATGGCTACTTTAAAAAGTCACACACACAAAAACAGATGCTGGCCGTGTGCAGTGGCTCAAGTCTGTAATCCCAGCACTCCGGGAGGCCAAGGCAGGTTGATCACATGAGCTCATGAGTTCGAGACCAGCCTGGACAACATGGTGAAACCCCGTCTCTACTAAAAACACAAAAATTAGCTGAGTGTCATGGCACAGGCCTGTAGTACCAGCTACTTGTGGGGCTGAGGCACGAGAATCGCTTGAACCTGGGAGGCAGAGGTTACTGTGAGCCGAGATTGTGCCACTGCACTCCAGCCTGGGTGACAGAGCAAGATCCTGCCTCAGAAAAAAAATAAATAAGTAAGTAGACACCAGGGCCTACTTGAGGATAGAAGATGAGAGGAAGGAGAGGACTGAAAAACTACCTATCAGGTACTATGCTTATTACCCAGGTGATGAAGTAACTTTTTACACCAAACCTCCATGACATGCAATTTACCTGTATAACAAATTTGCACATGTAGCCCTGAACCTAAACTAAAAGTTAAAAAAAAAAAAAAAAAAGAAAGAAATCACACTTAAAAAAGAGGGCTGCTTTAGGGAGTGGGTTCACTCTTCCACTCTCTGCCATATGAAGACAGACTTCCTCTCTTGCTTTTCCACCTTCCACCATGTGATGACACACTAAGAAGGCCCACACAAGATGCCAGCACCTTGATCTTGGACTTCCCAGCCTCCAGAACTGTAAGAAATACATTTCTGCTCTTTATAAACTACCTAGCCTGTGGTATTCTGCTATAGGAGCACCAAACAGACTAAAACACCTGCCTTAAAAAATATTTGTTATTTATTTATCCATCCTACTCAGGATTTTTAATAAGGAATTTTTGATATCTAGTGCATTATGTTGCCAAAACTGAAGTCAAAATTAAGTCAAATAAGACATTAAAATGTCTCTACTAATGACCCATCTGCTTTCTGATCTTACTTCTATTTCTCCATATTTCCCCAAAACCAGGAAGTCTCCTGACTGGTCCCATGGTCACTCAGGATCATTTCATTCTCAGAATCCAAACTTCTTCCCTGCCTAGAATTTCTGCCTTCTTTCCTTCCACCTAGCCCAGGGTTTCTCACCCTCAGCGCTACTGATATTTTTGCAGGATAATTCTTTGTTGAGTGAGAGGAAGCTGTCCTGTGCATTACAGGAAGTTGAGCAGTGTCCCTGGCCTCTACCCACTGGATTCCAGCAGCACCCTTCCTAGTTGTGGCAAACATAAATGTCTCCAGGAACTGCCAAGTAGCCCCTGGAGGATAAAATGGCCCTTGGTTGAGAGCCACAGTATCGATGTGCAATATTATCAATAATATAGTAATAATAATTAATGTGCAACATATTCTAATCTGAGAGGGCAAATGGTACGATTTAGCAATACAGCACTGCATACATTACTGTCCTATTATTCCATGTTTTTAAAATTTTACTTCACAATCATTTTGTTTCTTAACTCAACTAGGGTAGCATAAGGCACAGAGCAGGGACTCAATAATATTTATGTGCTGTGCCCAAAGGGGATAGTTGTTTGGTTAAAACTAAATCTGCTGGTTGGGTGCAGTGGCTCACACCTGCAATCCCAACAGTTTGGGAGGCCAAAGTGGGCAGATCACCTGACGCCAGAAGTTCGAGACAAGACTGGCCAACATGGCAAAACCTCATCTCTACCAAAAATACAAAAATTAGCTGGATGTGGTGACACATACCTGTAATCCCAGCTACTCAGGAGGCTGAGGCAGGACAATCCCTTGAACCTGGGAGACGTAGGTTGCAGTGAGCTGCAATTGCAGTGAGCTCCATTGCACTCCAGCCTGGGTGACAGAAAGACTCCATCTCAAAAAAAAAAAACAAACCTAAATCTGCTAAGTGACCATATCTTATAGTGAGCTTTAAACTATCAATTTTAATAATTTAATGATTCTAAAATTGCAAATTAATAAATTATATTGGATCCACTTGAGAAACTATGATTTGGCTGGCTTTTAGACTTTAATCAAACTTTAAATAGCATTCCAAAGTATTAGAAATATTTCTGCTCTTTTTTGCAAAGAAGACAAATTGGCTGATGAAAATCAGTGGTTTTAGGTTAGTCAGGAGCAATTAATCAAGAGATATTTGAATAAACATCATTAAATGACAACACAAAAGATATGATTAAGATATAATGATTATCAGTTATCATAAAGGTGAATAAATGGTTTTAAAATGTCAATTTATGACATTCAGTTATATTGTAAGAACAATCCTTTGATGAATTCTCTGTATCTATATTTACACTGGCAATATAAATTTAACATTAGATAATTCTTGAAATATGTTAATATTTAAACAATTATGCTTATCAATGTTTTCATTTAAACTAAATCACACTTTTTGAAACATTGCCGAATATGTGATTATACTTCTCTTTTAACTTCTGTTCATAAAATAGAGGACATTATTCCTTAGCACTAGATTTGAAGTATTTGTGTTAGTCTCAAATATTTCTAATACTTCTCATCGTTTTAAAAAGTTACCTTCTCAGTATTGATCTCGCAAATGTTAGCAGGTTTTTGAGGCATTTGACTTGCAAGGACTTACATCTTAGTATAAATCCATCGTAGCTAAATTCTTCATTCTTCTTCAAGTGTCCACACAATATCCAACATCCTGATGAAAAGTAAAAATGTTAATCATCTCTTGAGCAGTTCCATGTATCTACATGTTTGGCACCACAGACAAAACATGACTGCCAGAAGTTTTCCTTCTCCCTTTGACCCAATGCTCCAGTGTCACACTGATATAGCAAAGGAAAAAGATGGTGTTCTGGGAGAGGAGAAAAATGAAGCTAGTCTTATTTGTTGAGACATCTTGCGGTTATGTGAGCACCAAAGAAAAAAAGACATCCTTTACACAGTTCTATCACCAAAGGAAGAACTGGAGGTGGTATTTCCTTCTTGGTGTCCAATGACTGACTTACTCAAACACCTCTCTTATCCCAGGCCACCACTATGCTCTGATAAATTGTCTGCATTGGGTTTTGGCTTTTCTCTTGTTTTGAGCCTGTTTTTCTATGTCTGTGTTTGAAATGAGTTCTAGAATCCCATCAGCAAGTCTAGTTTGGATGAGATCTGTCCTAGCTGTCCTTCCAAAAGTTGAAATTCATGAGCATCCCTTGATCTGTGTGTGTCTGATTTGTATTTTAGGTTGGTGCAAAAGTAATTGTGGTTTTTGCTATTACTTTTAATAGGGTTTAGAAATCATTTAAGATCCTTTAAACCCTTTGTTCTGGGGACCAAGGTAGACTTAGGGTCTGACCAACAAAGTTGTTCTAGATTTCTACTTTCCTAGGGAGCTGCTCAAGAAAATTAGGAAGGGCCAATCTCTTTGCCTGAGAGCCAACAGGACCTAGGGTGGAATCAGGGAAGCAGGGTTAGATTGAAAGGGGACGACAGAGCTCAACCTCACATACAGGTACCTGTTCTGACTCACCCAGTACTCAGTGTGTAGTTCACTACATGAATGCCTGCTTATAACTGTAAAAATAAGAGAGAACATGGGTAAATAGCTGATTGGTATCTGCAGTTAGTTTGCAAGCAGCAAAAGTAAGCTGGTAGAGGGAAAACAGAAAAAGTAGACATTGTCACAATTGGACTCAAAATGACTTTGTTTTAATTTGCAATATAAGACATGAGTTTCTTTAAAGATTTTACATAGGTAAGTAGATAGCTAGATAAATTGACAGATTACATAGATAAATAGACAGATTGGATGGATGGGTGGATGGATGGATGGATACCAAGAGAGAGACCGATTTGCAACCTCTGAAAGAACCAAACCACTCTGGTCTTCCTAATGCTGTCTTCCTCACCTGAAATGCACCCCCTTCACCCTTCCTACCTGCTCAGAGCCTATTCATCATTTAAGTCCTGGACTCATGAGCAAAGAGGAAGAACATAGTGACAACTCAGAAATAAGATTAAGTATCAGTACTTCTTTTAAATTACATAATTTCACTAAATAAATTCCTGTTGCTCCTCTATGGCTGTTATATGTCATTCTAAGCTATCTTTGACGTGGCCCATTCCATCATATCTTCCCTTCCATGCCACCCTCTACCCAAGACAACCTTTCCAACCAGGGTTGGTGATCACCTTGCTACAACATCTACCACCCTCACCTGCAAATGGGTGTCTCCAACAAAGGTATCACTGGATGGCTGCTAGGGTGGTGAAGAAAACAGTTTTGAAGCCAGAATACCCCAATTTTGGACATTAGCTTCTTTGTTTACCAACTCAGTGACTTCAGGCACATTATTTAATCTTTTAGGATTTCAGGTTCCTTAGATATAAAACATGAACCACAATAATAATTCCTACTTCATGGGGATGATGTGAGGCTTGAATGAGATCATTTATTTGAGCATCATTACTTAGAAGTGTCAACCACTGTGAAGGGTTTGAAATTTTAGCAAACAAGCTAGCTTGCCTCAGATTAAGAAACGAAACTCCTGAGTCAGAGACAAATGACTCTACTACTCACAGTGGTATCAGCAGCCAGAGTATCATCAGTTAAGCCCATTCCCCAATCTCCAATGGACAATAGGAAATGCAAAGGCCATTGTGACCCCTGCACACACAGTGCATTACATTATAGGAGAGAGAACTTGAGTATTTTATAATAGGCAGTACACCTCCCTGATCTTTGCCCTAGAGAGAGACATTATCTCTATAATACTGCAGAGTAAGCAAACAAATCTGCTGCATGCTCTAGAAAGAGACACTATCTCATCTCCCAAACTGTAATGGACATAAACACCCTTGAAAAGAGAGCCTGGAATAAAATGGCATTTGCAGGACATACTGAAACACAAAAAACCCTTGGAGAGTTATTAATATTTCCCAGTAAGAAATCAGCAGATCTTCACTCATTGTCCTTTCCTTGCTCTTGTCATTTCTCCTGCCTGGAATTTTCTTTTTCTTCCCTTCACAGATCCAAAGTCTTTGCTTCAGTTTTCCTCAGACATTCGCCATGGTTTGACAAGAGGATCTGGTACAGTAGGAGATTCAGTAGGACTGGACGAACTGGGAGTACATTGAGAAAATCACCAGCAGCATCAGGAAAACTGCAGACTTTCTCAACTCGTTTGATATGTCTTGTTCAACATTTGCAACACTAAGGGAGAAATTGACAGCCCTTGAACAGAGAATAGAGTACATTCAAACGTGGGTGACAAAAGGTGAGATGCTCATCTAGAACAGTGCCATGCTGCTGCTGGGAAGTTGCTTTACAGAACATGAGAAAGGACGCAGCAGCCTTCAGCTCCTTCTTTTCCCCTTAAAGTTAGCAACAGGGCTTATTGTTGTTTTTCTTTTTTCAAAAGTGTGGCCTTTGGGTTCTTTCACGTACATCTGAGGATGGGATGTGGTATGTGAGGAGAAGTCTAAGACGAACTCTTTGAAACGACATTAAGTATTTTTCCTTTCCAGTAACATTTTGTAGATCTACTTGTCAATGTATTTGAGACATTCACAGTCAAAAGCATGGGACCCGTTGTGAAGGTCCTGCCCACCCCTGTCTTTCCTTTCTCTCTGACTTTCTTTAAAGTTCTCATTGCTTCTGTACCACTTCTATGAACAGTCTTTTTCTCCTCCACACCTTTGGTGGGAAGTAGGGGGCAGTCCTAGCCAAGACACTCATGCCCTGGCAATGTGACTAACAGAGAAAGTTGTTGCTAACCCACCAGTTTCCTGTTGATTTGGGGAGGTCAAGGGCAGGCCCCCACTAGGCTTGAAGGAACATTTTCAGATGTTTCTTTCTGTTACTTGGGGTGTCTATGCCTCTCAAATTTCCCTAATAAATTCCTCAACTTTATCTGATTGCTGTGATTATGGTAGAAATAGGACCTAGAAAAGTGTTCACTTATTCCATAGAAATGTAATATATGGAATTATTATTCCAACCAAACTTTCATATGTACCTGTTTGATTCAAAGCCTGGATAACTTACCAGCCCAATCCTCCATGTTTGGACTTCCAGCTGATTAGTTCATCCTGGGAGTCATTTGATCATTCAGCACATTTATCAAGTACTTACTATGTAGGCATGTTATACGCCAATAAAATATACAGTATTGAATCAGAAAAAAAGTCTTTATCTCATTCAAAGCACAAGTCAAATGTCCCTTCCTTGAGGAGCCTTTTCTAAACACTCCAGTCATTATAAATCCATTTGCAGAGTTCCTACTTCCATTTGTAGTCTGTCTCATAAAAACAAGTCATTCTTTGACTTGTTCAACACTTCTCCTACTTTTTAAAAACTTTAAATTGAGGGCTGTATTATAAGGGGTTGTAGTAGATGCTAGTTGTGTCCCATCTATAGTCCCTTAGCCTATGAGTGGCTAGCTAACTGCTTGACTTCTCATTACCTGAGGGTTGTGCACTACTTCTATGAACAGTCTTTTGTCTCCTCCACACCTTTGGTGGGAAATGGGGGCAGTCCTGGCCAAGACACCAGTCCTGGTAATGTGACTACCAGAGAATGTTGTTGCTAACCCACCAGTTTCCTGTTGATTTAGGGAGGTCAAGCCCAAGCCCCCACTAGGCTTGAAGGAACATTTTCAGTGACTGGAATGTGCACCTGCAGGCCTGAAGAGCTATGGAATTAAGCTCCACCCCCACCAACAGTCTTCAACCAATGGCAGATGGAAGCTGGTGTATCAATGCCCCAGCTCCTTTGCTCCTTAGGTAGGTGCATGCTCTACCCTGACTCCTAGAGTTCCTGTGGGTCAGTAAGCTCCATTTACTTTCAGTGGAATCTGCTGGATGACAGACCCTTTGGTGGGTGCCCTCTCTTTCCTGTCTTGTTTTCCCCCTTGCCACCCAGTGTTTTCTGAGAAGACCAGCTCCCCCAAAACCTAGTTGCACTAAATTTTGATCTCAGGATCTTTTTCCAGGAAAATGCAAACCGAAAAGAGTACCAACAAAAGATTATCTGTGGACTACACTGTGAATTTATTAAATACTTGTTAACATATAGCTTTTACTCAAAATCACTATCACATAAATTATGAGGCCTTAGGTCCAATTCCATCATAAATATTTGAAAATCATTCCTTGTGTTCCCAAAGAATAAATAATCACGATAGTATGGTTATACTATCACTGAAGTAATGTTTGGAGCTAAATGAATGCATGTGTGAAGGCATGCATTCACACATGCATTCATAATATCAGCAGCCAAGGAGACACATTTGGCCCCAGAGTGCGTCTGAAATGCTGCTTGGCATCTGAGAATGACTTAGAAGTGCCCTTCCAGCAGTCCTGTGTGGGATGGGATGTGACTAGAGGAACTTTGAGAATATACATAGGACACTCAAGTGCTACAGGGAAGGTCGCAAAGGTTAACTGCTTTTTCAAGGACTTTATTGCTCCTGCTCTAGCCCAACATACACCGTGAGCTTTTGATAACATGACATTCTGATGGGGAACTGCCCCCAGCCCTATCATTGTGGCATGTTTTGTAGCTTTTTTCTTACTAATAGTGAAAAGTGGATAGCTGGCTTTTCGGGTCACGAGTTGTGCTGTCATCCATGCTTGTAGCAGGAATAACAGGGGCATATTAACTGGGGTACATACATACCCCCTAAGGTGTGAGAGGAGTCATGGCCCTAGGGGAATTTAGGATGGGGCCCCTTTCCTGAAGGGATCAGAGCAACTCTAAAGGGAAACACGGCATCAAACATTTTAAAGGCATGATGATAAGGCAACAAAAACACCTGCCACCAGGATTCTGCACAGGATTCTGTCATGCTTTCCCATCATGACTGGATTGACACCAGGTTGCTAGATTATTTCTATCATCAAATACAACATAGAATCTATTCACTGAACAGGGAATGGAAGATAGCCTATGGATCCTTTCCCCACCATTGCCCTGCAACTCACAGGAATGCATGCTACTTGGCCACTGTAACCCGTCAAGAACAGCTGCAGGAGGGAGCTTTGGCAGAGAAGCCAACTGTTTTGCCCTGCTCGCTTACTGAATGCACTAAAGCCACTCTTGCTATAATTAGTCCCCAAAGAGAAACTAAAGTAATGGGAAAGTAGAAGCTTCCTTGCTAAGACCCTAGGGATCTCTACTGAACTCTAGTGTTACTGAACTTCAGAAAGAACACAACTCACCTTGCTCTTTCAAAGGCAATCTGTCTCTGACATATCATCTAGGAGTTGTTTCTTTGATGTCTCCTGTGTTCTTTACTCTGTTGCATCTACAAAATGCATGCACACATGCACAAACCACACATACTTTACCTAAGAAAAGGCAGTTTTGAGGGATTTTTTTATCCTAGAAGTATTGACCTTTTTGAAGTTCACCTATAAAAATTAAGCAACCTAGTGTCGGTTTATCTAGAAAGACATAAAAAGCCATAGGAAAATAAATCAGTGGACCTAAAATACTATTACTGTTACTGTAAGGAATGTGAAATTTTAAAATAGGTAAATTCAAACATGACCCATAAATCAGGGTCCACAGTGTACAAAACCAAAACCCTTCACACTGTGGATACTGGTCCAGGACAGGTGCACTCAAAGAGATTTGGGAGGAGTGAAGATGCCTAGGATATAGGAAAGCTACAAAGAAAGAGATCATTCTGGGGATGAAGCTAGCTGGAGAAAATGATAACTGCATTTAACAAGAATGTGGGTGTACTCTGCAAATAGTTACTATATTAAGGAATTTCAAAGGTAAAGAGTAATTAAATATCAGCTTGAGTCTCATATCTGAGCTCAATCAAGAGAGAAAAAATGTCCCCAATCTCAGAACAGAATCCTGAGAGGAAAACACATCCCACTCTGAAGGAAAAATGTTCCCTTCTGCCATCACCATCCCCCAGTGGCAGAACTGAGTCTGAGGTTTGGAAGTCCTCATATCCAGCAGACAGCCACTATATGATGGCCTTGCGCTGGCCCTTGGGCCTTCTAGGTGCGCAAGAGTGCATGGAGGAGAAGATGGATGGGGAGAAGCTAGTGGACCCCATGCAAACCACCCAAAGTCTCCTGTGTTCCAGGAAGAAATCTTTCTCCCAACTCCATCCTGCACATGGTGACGTTAGCCTCTATTGCACTTTCAGGGTAAGGCAAATCATGCCTGTACCCAACTCACCCCCATTTTTCTCCTTCACTCTAAAACTTGCACTGATGAGCTACTATTTGACTTAGCGGTGTAGCAGAGTTCCCAGCCAACTGTTTCAACCATCCCATCCATGTGGGTCTCTGTGGTCATTACTGGCTGATGTTCCCCAAAGCTATTTCCTCTCCTTTCTGGGGCCACAGGTGGACTATGTTTCCCAGCCTCTCTTGCAGTCTCCTGTGGCTATGTCAAAAGAACAATAGTACAAGAGAAAGGTCAATGTGGAAGAGAAAGTACCAGTGGATGGTTAAATGTTTGCTATTCTGAGTTTTACTGGCACCACAAGGAGTGTTCTTTGGATGAAAATTCCAAGAGACATAAGAGAACTAAGCTTCACACAAGCTCACGTCAAATTCCAGTCCTGCCCCTGGCCACCCAAAGGACATTGGACATGTCACACTTTCTCATCATAAACATGAGGGAATTTCATTGGATGGGCTCCAAGTTTTATCCCAACATCGATAACGCCATGATGTATCTGTGGCTTGGTTATTCCTCCTAGCCACTAGCACATGGTTGCTATTTACTCTCCTAATAATTCAACCTCATTTGATTTTGCAGCACACTTTCACAGTGCCACAGCTTTTCCAAGGTGCATCTGTATACATTGCCTTGCTTCCCATTCAACAGCTCTGTAAAATAAGAAACAGAGGAAGCTGGCACCCCATTTAGAGATGGGGAAGCTGATGTGGTAAAACCGCCAACCTACTCAGAATTATAAAATATTAGAGGCAGACCTGCAGTTAGAACTCCACCCTCCTGACTACTGGTTTTCTTCTCATTCCTGTTCACTATGTCACATTCAGTTCCTGTAAAAAAAAAAAAAAAAAAAAGTCACTAATGTTGCTTTATTAAATTAGTTCTTAAGCCTTAATAATCAGGGGCACTGTAATTTATTCTATTCTCACTGTAAACATGTAAAATGATGCAAATGAAAAAAAAAGATTTAAACTCCCAAAAATATGCTCCTGAAAACTTTCTGAGGAACATAATTTAAATCATTTAGACAAAGCTTGCATTTACATGTATTATTCATAGAAGAGCTGGAGATGATGAAAGGTTGGGGTTCACATTAAACATATGTGTGATACAGGTCCCAACCAAAGTGCCATTTTTTTTTCTACAAAAGAACAAAGTTCTTCATTTGGAAACATCAAAATAAACATATGTGAATCATCTCTCACATATTTCCAAGCCAATGGGCACGTCACTGGGTTATTCAAGGCATGCAGTAATTTTCTATGGTAAATTGCAAACCAAGAGCTTTGACTGATGTCTTCTTTTTAACCAGTTATTAAGAAAACTTCTTTGCGCACTCATTAGGAAAGCTATAATAAAAAAGACAGTAATAAATGTTGGTCAGGATGTGGAGAAATTGGGACCCTAATAGATTGCTCCTGGTAGGAATATAAAATGGTGCAGCTGTTTGGAAAAAGTCTGGCAGTTCCTCAACAAGTTAAACATACAGTTACCATGGAACCCAAGTATCCCACTCCTAGATATATACCCAGGAGAAATGAAAGCATATGTCTGTACAAAAACCTGTACACAAATGTTCATAGCAGCATTATTCATAATAGCCAAGAAGTGGAAACAGCCCAAATGATGAATGAATAAACAAAATGTGGTCGAGCATACAGTAGAATATTATTTGTTAATAAAAAGAAGTGACATTCTGATCCATGCCACAGCCTGGGAGAACCTTGAAAACACAATGCTCAGTGAAAGAAGCCAGACACAGAAGACCACATATTATATGATTCCATTTTGAGGAGAGGGGCAGAATAAGTAAATTCAGAGACAGAAAATAAATTCATGGTTGCCAGGGTTGGGAGAAGGGAGGAATGAGGGGTCATGGCTAATGAGCATGGGGTTTCTTTTTGGGGTGAGGAAGATATTCTGGAATTAGATTATGATCATGGTCATGCATCTCCGTAAATAGTAAATGTCAAATGCTTAGCACAATACCTAGCACGTGCTTGGCATTAAAAGAGATAATACAATAGTAACTTTATTACAACAGTAACATAATAATAACATTATTTTAATAATTTTATTATAATTGCAGCTGTGAATAATCTCATGACCTCCAAGCATGAACAAAAAACTCTTTTCCTGGTTTCTTTTCATTCAGGTCAACCAAGTAGGGCCCACAGGCTAAATGTGACCCCATGCCTGTTTTTATAGATGAAGTTTTATTGGCACTGATTCATACCTATTGGCTACATACTGCTTATGGCTGCTCCAGTACCACAAACGCATCATTGAATAGTTTCGACAAAGACAAATGCTTGAGGTGATGGATATCCCAATAACTGATATGATTACGACATAGCTTATGTTTGTACCAAAATATCACATGTACCTCATGAATATATACAATTCATATTTATCCATAATAATTCAATATAAAATATTTTTAAGCCTAAATACTATCTGGACCTATACAGAGTCATTTTGCTGATCACTCTGTTCTGGGATAGTCAGAATATTATCATTTTCATCCTTTGAGAGAAGCCAAGAAACTAACACATTAGCTGAGACAGGGCATGGCTAGCACTCACTGGGACTCAGGACTGGGCTTGGCTTCTACCTGCTCCTTCTCCTCCATGCCCCTGCCCTTCCCCGGACCATTGTCAGATATGCTCCCTCTCAGCCTGATAAGCAGGTGTTGGAAGCACAGGAAGCCTCCTTGTAGGCTAACAACACTATTGAGGCTTGACTCTCCTAACTCATGTGGACAGTTAGGGTTTAAAAAACAATGTTGTTGGGGTACTATGATCTGTCCCAGAATGCTGGCCGTGGCTATTTGATTTCAACCTGCATTCCAACTCCTACTGCTCCAAAAATGAAGTTGTGTTCCATCAGTCCACATGAGTTAGAAGAGTAAAGCGTCAATAGTGCTGTTAGCCTACTCATAGCCTTCCTTGATTGTCTGTTACCCCAACTGCCCATGTCAGAAGCTGTTTTCCAAAAGTGATTTTCTTGTGTCCCATGTCAGGGTTGTCACCTACCACCATAGAATGTTTCACTCTACTAACATACTGTGGGAATTGACGACTGTGTTTTTTAAGTTGACTAGGGGTTTTTTTTGTGTTTGTTGGTTGGTTGGTTTAATGAAGAAAAAGAAGAAGGAAGAGGACAGAGGAAAGACGGAAAAGAAAAGGCAGTGAGAAGGGAGGAAAGTAGGAACGGAGAAAGGAGAGAATCAGCGAGATTATTTCTTTACACGTCTGTTGCCCTTTCCCTCTTGGGGCTCCCACTGCCTGCCCAGTGAGATGTGCCACACTGCATGTAAGAGAGGAGCATTGAGACAACTGCATGTAAACTTTCTTAAAGAAACGAAAAGCAGGTGCAGAAGAACAGAAGCTTTTTTGCCTTTTCCAAGGAACCAGACAATAACTCCAGACTAGTGCATCAAAATCAAAGATGACTAAAGCTTCAAAGCTTCCTGGGAAGATCAAAGGCGAAGCATGAAGAAGGCAGGCAGGATCTCTGAGGGTAGGAGGAGGGGCCCTCTCGGCCCTTGTAGAGCTCCGTTTTCAACAAACCAGAATCTCCCATAAGTCAGTTCCCACGTTTAAAATCAGCCCTGAGCCTCACACAGGGAGCTTTAGGGAAAGCTTCTTTACAGAAACAAAAATGAGAAATCTTAGCAATAACACAGAAATCAAACTCTCCTGGCAGAAAGCTTCCAGGCCAACTCCTTGCCCTAACTCCCTAAAAAGATTGTCTTGCCTCACAATTTTTTTTTCATACTGAGTCTTGCTCTGTCACCTAGGCTGGAGTGCAGTGACACGATCTTGGCTCACTGCAACCACCTCCATCTCCTGGGTTCAAGAGATTCTCCTGCCTCAGTCTCCCATGTGGCTGGGACCACAGGTGCACGCCACCAAGCCAGGCTAATTTTTGTATTTTTAGTAGAGACAGGGTTTCACTATGTTGGCCAGACTAGTCTCAAAATCTTGACCTCAAATGATCCAGCTAGCCTCGGCCTCCCAAAGTGCTGGGATTATAGGCGTGAGCCACTGTGTCCAGCCACCTCACATATTTTAAACTCAATTTTAATTGATTGCCTAAGAGTCCAATAATATATTCAGTTAGATGGCAGTGCAATCATTTTAAACTCAATATATTTACCCTGGTTGCATTTTAAGACAGGACTTTGCTGCAACCTCCCCAAGTGCTGGAAAGAAGAATAAATATTAGCCCCACGTAGCTTAAATTCTTAGAATTTGACAACTGATTTCAGTATAATTGGTCAGAAATTGCCTGTACCTCTCTCTGCTGCTGTTATAAAATATTTCTCCCTTTAACTCGTGTTTTCCAGAACACTTGTGCTGTGTAATTGCAGAGATATTCCTATAATATCTGAGTGTGGCGGTGGAATGGATTCCACATAATTAGTTGAACATAATTGAGCAATAATATGTAGTTATGGAGGAAATTTATTGGGCCTCACACAAAGGAAAATTTCAAGAGCAGTGGTGTGTTGATCCCAAAGTAATTGTGCAAAGCATCACCTACAGTACTGACTCTGACTTTTCTGCTTCAGAAACATCATTAACACACCTACCTCTACAGCAACATCCTTGACACTGACCTTCTCTTTCTGCAGAGTGGCCAATTTCAGAGTAGTCATAAGGGAACAAATCGGTAACTCTCAAGAACACGGGATGGTCTCTGGCACATAATATAGGCATCCAATAAAAAGTTGATTTGAAAATTATTTGTTAAAAAACTCACGGAAGCTGTTCTTTCATAGAGAAAACACAAGACACACATATTTCTAATGTAACTATCTCCTTATCTGGATTTTTCCTGTATGTAAAATAGCTGTTTCCCACTGCCTTAGGGACTGTCCAACTATGTGCTTTTAAAAATAGCTCCAGATAGTTGAGCAGTGCTTTCCAGCTGAAGAGAAAACATCATTATTAAAACCTAGGTCCAGATTCCGATGCCTATAAATGTTTTTCCAGTCATTTCCTATGCCTTGATTCCTGCAGAATCCATCAGCCTAAGGCAACAGATGCACACACACACGTGTACACACACTTATGCTGTAAATACAAAAAGCCAAAACCACCTTTTAAAGTGTTTTCACTTGTTAATATCTTGAATCTTGTCCAATTACATCATGCCTTCCATTTCTTCCATACCTAAATGTCACCTACACCTATCTTTTGTCCGACTTGAAAAGATTGTGGAGGAAATTTACAAATCTATAAATAAGCAAATAAGACTATATATAAATGTTTCTTATTCTGTTTATTGATTGTATACTGCTACACCCAAGCTATCTCTATTCAGTACACCCAAGATGCCTAAAGCATTAACTTTTTCTGAAAAGCTAAGCTGCCCCTAAATGTTTGATACTGATGTTTGTTCCCCTGAAACAGGTTAACGAGTATTAAAAAAAAAAAAAAAACTGGCTGATTTTTAATGCAACCAGCTTCACAAAACCAGATGGTGTATGACCTGCCTAATTAGATAACACAGATAGAATCTCATTCCGTAAACAAAGCTGCCTCTTGAGCAAGCCTGCTACATATCACGTATCCCAGCCGTATAAATGAGTCTGCCAAGTAGGTTTTTCCCCCTGAATATCATCAATCATGTTATTTCTGGTTTCTTCTCTTATCCCTTGTATGCCTCCAGGCTCTATCTTCCTGTTTATATCTACATTGACAAATATGAGAAAAGATGGGCAAATGCCAAACTGTGGCACTAACTCTTAACATTAAAATAGCTGAAAATTTGAAAATTTTCCCAAAAGAACATTTTTCACTGTCAAGAAAGTCCGTGGGGATATATTTCTTCTCCATACTGTAGTCTTGTGTGGGTAAGAGGATGGATTTTGAATGACCACACCAAGATATCAAACCAACTCTTCAGTTTATCCCATCTCTCTGCATAAAAACACACCCAAAGAGTTGCCTGAGATCAATCCCCCCATCAGGGTGGTATCCAGACATGCGTCCTTATTCTCCAAGATTATCTTATGGATAATTATTAGGCTGTGTTACCAAACCCATCCCCGCCAAAACACACACAGGCATGCATACACACACACACACACACACACACACACACATACATACATCTAATTTTCTGAAACAGTAAGGCCTAAACCAAAGAAACATTTGTCATTAGCACTTTTATAGACTAGTCTTTGGTTCCTTTCATGTCTTTTTGGAAATAGCTAGAAATGAAGGTGGTGGGGGAGTCTATTTCTGGGCCACTAACCCCTTCAATAAGAATCTTTCATGACACAAAGAGAAACACTGGAAATACAGCTGCAGCAAGGATTTAATGGAATTCCTAGGTGAGGGCCCCAGGATATAGGTGTGTGGATTTATTTTTCCAGTTTTAATATGGAAGAAAAGGAATATCTTGTTTCCTCCATTGCTTAACATTAATGAATCCTTCTGTCTCCAAATTAATTTCCCTATTGAGACTGAGAGTGCACGGAAGGCATACAACTTGTATTCATACTTTTATCCCTGACTCTCAGGACAGTGCTGAGCAGAGAGGGTGCTTCATGATTGCTTCTTTCTATAAGGGTGGTGTTTACAGATGCCTTGGGACCCGACATGGCTTCACGGTGCATCCTTTTTACACACACATGAACACTGAGATCCCTGCCTTCCTCCAGCTGCTGCTCTTATTTACACAGACATCGAGGTCACCGCCCTCCTCTAGTTACTGTTCCCTGGGCCATACAATCATCCACATTCAGGGTTTAATTTTACTAGGTGATAAAAATGGATTGCAATGCCTGTCTGGGGATGCAGTTTGACGCATTTTCTCAAGTCTCTGTGACTGTGTTCATTAAATTCATGCATGATCACCATTCAGTAATGTTCCAGTAAGATCTGGGGAGGGAGTCACCACAGCAGTGTCACAGTTTCCAAAGGTCCCCACATCTCCTCAAAAACACAGACAGAACGAGCAGGTGGTAACACCACATATGCAGCAGATTCACAGCAAAATCAGGTGAAGAGCAACCTGCAAGGCTTGCAGTATCGGTGTCTGTATGGGAGGAAGCATGGGAAGCATAAGGGATTCTGGCAGACCCGGAAACAGAAGAACCTGGAAACAGCCAATGGGCTTGTGCTGGAAAGCATAGTGGGCCCATATGAGGACAGCAGTGGAAACCAAGAGGAGTCTTGTTGAACTCAACAAGCATTCCTGCCAGTCTGAAGGGCAGGGGGGCTCTCTGGCCTCCACACACCCTTGGAGCTGACACCGGATTCCCTTCGAGGCAGGACCCTCACACTGCAAGCAGAATCCAACCTGAGTAGGGCAGGGACAAGAGAAACAAAGGGAAGAGAATCTCCAGCAGACCATAATCTTGTGAAATCAACATAAAAACAACACAACAGTGAGGTCAGTAAGATTAAAATGCTACTCAACACAACTACTTCTAATGGTTTAGGAAAATTAACTTCATGTAAAAATGAACAATGGAAAAGGATCATGCTTGAATCTGACTCAAATTTTTATAAGAAATGAAAGAAGAAGGAACAGAGTAACATCTCCACAGATAAGAAAAGCATGCCAGATAATACATTTTTATAAATCACTTGAAAACTGTAATTTTCTGTTTCTAAGAGAGCTAAAAAATACTCATAGAAATGGCACATAACATGAAAACACAACATAAATCAGAAACTGAAATATTCAGAAATCACAATGCAGAACTCAAGACAATGAGAAATAAGAAAAATCATCTTAGAAATAAAGAATAAACTAGAAAAAATATGGGAGAGAGTACATTAAAAATGACAAGAAACATAAAAGCTACAAAAAGGAAGAAAATTTAAAATTCGAAAAAAGTATTTGAAAGAAAGTGACAAGTATTCAAATGAGCAAAGAACACTGAACATGTTGACAATAGAAATCCCTGAAAGAAATCCCAAACAGGGCAACAAGTAACAAAAACTATAATTCAAGAAAATTTTGCAAAATACAGATTTGAAATGACATAGGAAAAAAACAACTAACATCCCTGAGACTACTGACTCAGAAAACTGACATGAAGATGTTATCTACTAAAATGTCTGAACTTTAAAGGAAAAGAACTCGTGGGTTTATAGGCAAAAATAGAAGTGACACATAACGTAAATAAATTTACGTCATTATCAGACTTGAACAGCAAGGCTTTTTTTTTTCCAGTAGAAAATGGAGTAATATATTTAAGAGAGGGTCCCCAACCCCCTGGCCATGACCAGTACTGGTCCGTGGCCTGCTAGGAACGAGGCTGCACAGCAGAAGGTGAGTGACAAGCAAGTGAGCATTACCGCCTAAGCTCTGCCTCCTGTCTGATCAGCGGCAGCATTAGATTCTCACAGGAACACAAACTCTATTGTGAACTGTGCATGCAAGGGATCTAGGTTGCATGTTTCTTATGAGACTCTAATGCCTGATTATCTGAAGTGGAACAGTTTCATTCAGAAACCATCCCTCCCACTCCACCCCATTCGTAGAAAAATTGTCTTCTGTGAAACCAATCTCTAGTGCCAAAAAGCTTGGGGATTGCTGATTTAAGATACTCAAGGAAGGAAACCATGACCAAGTTCGTTATATTGAGTGAAATTGACCTTCAAGCACAAAGAACACAAACTTAAGGATGTAAGAAGCCAGGGAATGTTGTTCCCAAGAAGCCTTCCAAAGGAGTCTGTCAGACAATGAGTTACAGAAAACCAGAGTGACTGACTAGAGAGACACAGACGTAAGGCTGATGGTGAGAATTAAATACATGACTTGTACACAAAAACTAACCTGGAGTTAAAAGAAAGAGAGCATACATATTGTGACCACACTCAGACTATGTGAAAAACAGTGCAACCATGAAAAATGGGGAAAGACTGAGGACAACAGAGTGAAATTTTCTGAACTGTTGTTGGTAACCATTTTGGTGCTGATAATGGTAGCATTTGTATCATTATTTTGAGACAGTTGTGTGTTGATGCAAGATAAAGCAAATGGGTAAGTATGCAATATTTTAATTCTACCCTTTCCATTGTTCTGGAGAATGTGGATCACTGGTGTGGGAAAGGGAGATTAAAATTTCACATAGAGGTAAGTATTACTGTGAACTCATAAACTACTTTGCCTTAAAAAAATTTCCAGCTCTTTCCCCCATAATTTCCTGGAAACAATGGTTACCCAATGCCAATGAACACCCCTAGCACCAAGATTATGCAGTTGAATTATCATTTCCCAGTGAAATACCCTGAGGGATTTTTGAGAAATGGCCAGTTTCTAGCCTGGAGCTAGAATATATACAAGATAACCTCAAAGATCTTATCACAGCAGATATCAAGAAAGTCATCAATGACTACTGTGTATCAAAAGGACTCAAAAGCCAATAGGAAGAGACTCTCACTGACCATAATGGGACAAACTGAAGTTCAATAATGATAAGAACTGCAATGGATTGAAACCTATCCGTTTAAAACCAGGAGTTTGTGATTAAATTTTTAAAAATTAATTGGTCCCTTACTGAGGATTATAAGAAATCAATCTATTATCTTAAAGACTGGTAAATAAAACTAAAGAATTAAGCTTCTATCTTCCCTTTCTCACAGGAATTGCATCACTGGGCAACCACGGAGTGGATGAGAACTGACGCCTAATAACATTATTACAGCTAATAAATGCAAACAACAGGATAGAGTCAGAATATCACCATTTTGCAACTTCCAATGAATTAACAGATCTAGGCATTTCATGTTAACAGCTGCTAACATCACAAAATGAGTGCAACTCAGTTACCATTATGGCTCCTGAGAAAAGAACTCAACACTGCCTCATGCTGCCAACAAACTGACTTTAGTCTGGTCAAGCCTCTACATCCAGCTGCAGGAAATACAGAGAACACAGGAAAATATTTAGCTGCACCATGAATAAGCAATCACAAATGTCCAAATCACTTTGAGAAATTCAACAGGTCCAATTCCCTAGCTTTTTCAACAGATAAATTGTAAAGAACAGTAACAGCAGCATAAAGGAATGGAGGAGAATGTTGTGCCTTAAAAGCCTTTAAAAGATCCAACTATACAAGTAGGCAGAACCTGTAGCATCTAGGGATACATATCTTAGGGACAGAACTACACAGAAATGCAAAAAAACAACTGCTATAAAAGTTAACATAGTGGGTACACGGCAAGATAGAAGGGATATGACTAGGATGGGGTACATGGAGGGGCTTCTACAGTGTCAGCCAATGTTCTTTCTTATGACGGGGTGATATTTACAAGAGTGCTTGCCACATTATCATAAATTAACCTATGCACTTTTTGTGTAGTTTTTTTTTTTTTTTTTGAGACAGGGTCTTCCTATGTTGCCCAGGCTGGAGTGCAGTGGCATGATCATAGCTCACTGCAGCCTCTACCTCCTGGGCTCAAGTGATACTCTCAGCCTCTCAAGTAGCTGAGACTACAGGTGCATGCCACGATGCCCCAGCTGATTACTTTATTCTTATTTTTTAGAGGCAGGGTCTCATTGTGTTACCCAGGCTGGTCTCAAACAACTGACCTCAGGTAATCCTCAGTGTCCCAAAGTGTTGAGATTACAGGCTCAAGCCACCACAGTTGGCCAGTTTTGTATAGTTTTCTGTTCCTTTGTTTCATTTTACAGTGAAAAGTTTAGTTAAAAAAGGCAGAAAATTAATAATGCCTCAAGTTATCAAAGAATAGGGACAATCATATAAAGGAAAAAATCCAACAGGATAGCTGAAGCTCTGGAGAGAGAAGAGCATGGAGCTCCTAACTGCAGGAATCAGGGCCAGGGACTCCGGGGATCTGAGCATGGATGTGCTATTAAAGAGCTCAGATAGCCCAAGTTCTGAGCCAGGTTTGCTGGACTAAGAGGGAGCACCTGGGAACGACAAGAGACGTCATTAAGGAAAGCACCATGATTCAGCTCCACAGGGATGGATCCCAAGATAGAAACCACCAGCCATGGACAGGCAGGCTGGAGAAAGAGAACTCAGCAGAAAGTCCCAAGTATCTGGCTCCACCTCATCCATCACCAGACACCAGCAGTATGTACGAGATAAAGATAGGCTGCAAGAAGAAAATCACTTTATAAAAGGAAAGGACACTTTGGAAAATAAGGTATTTTTTAAAAGAACAATAATAATTTTTCCCTGAAATACATGTTTCTGAAAACTTTTCCAGAGGAACCCAAGACCAACATCATTTTCTGGACCTGTTCTAAAATGTTTTCACTTTCTTCTTCCCGATTCAGATGACGTGCCTTCTGGGTCACCTTGGGTCCTCTTGGCATCTCTGTCCCCCAGTAGTCACTCCTGGTGTGTAGTGGACCCATAAGTACAAAGGCTTCACCTGTGGTTGACAGAGTGGAGACATGGGTGGAGATAATGTTCTGAGGGGGCACAATGATATTTGTAAGGACTAAGTGCAGGAGGAATTCTCTTGATGCTATTGGAAGTTTTGCAAAAAAAATATATAGGCTCAGGGTAGTTAACCACCAATTTATGAGACTCATCTCCAGCAATCATAGGGCAAGTAGATGGTGCTAAGAAGATTCAGGTTTTCATTTAACAGGTAGCAGAACTGCAAAAAAGACTGAACATGCAGCCTGACTTCTAAGTCAAAGCCAGAGCCCTGCTGAAAAAAAGGATGAGACTTTAAGACACAGGAGGGTCTTTCACCTGGACCAGTGTGAGAATGGTAAGCCCCCTATATCCCCCCAGGGACTCTGAGCACTCAGAAGCAGCACTACTCCTCTGTGGCCAGAATAAACCCGCATCTCCTTGTTTGGAGACCTCAAAATGCCTACACCTGAAGTGGCTGTCTTATCAGATGATGCCGTTCTTTATATTGGCAAGTCACCAAAACCTCTGCAGAGTCCTTTGAGGCTCCCTCAATCTGGGCCTTCACTCAGTCATCTCTATGTTAGGGACAGGCTGGGCAGCATGAGTCAGGGCTCCTTCTCAAAGTTACCAAGGTGGAGAGTCACCAAGAAGGACAGTCACTAAGGTCACTCTACTTCTATCCACACCTCTTCTTCCCTTCCTGGAGCCCTAGCCAATATTGTCTAGTTTTTTAGGAGAGCTACCTCTCTCCTCAACCCCCAAATATTCCCAAATTTTCCCTCTAAAAAGAGTCCTTTATTCTCCCTAGCATCTTAGGCTCCTAGAAACCAAAGCTGACAGGAAATCCTCCCGTTATTTTCTGCTTTCTGCACTGAGGCCACGAGTTCACGAGAACCTCACTGCTTAAGCATGGGAAAGGACAGATAAGGGAACAATCAGGAAGGAGTAAATGAAACTTCAGAAAATATTAACACATCACTGTAAAAATAAATAGAAAAACGGTGCAGGCATAAATGAGTCCAAGAGAGGGACATAACTCTCTGTCAAAGCAAGATTCTATATGAAAACATCTAATCCTCCACATTGGCCAGGTTGCAAATCACTAGTTGCAATCTATCTTAAAATAGGATGTAGTAAAAGCAAAATTGAAACAGAAAGAAAAACCTCCTCACACAACTTAACACAACTTTGATTCCTTCCCAGCAACTTTTGAAAGGCTCTTTCAAATAACACAGACTCCGATTCCTTTGATTATTACCTGGCTCCATGGAAAAACCTGAGTGCAAGCATCTGTTAGGTGAATTTTTTGATCAGCTTGTTTTAAAAGCTTGCCAAAAGTCACTGCTGAAAGGGTTTCCTGATACCAGAGCTGGACACATGTCTCTGTTCATAAACGAACACATTTATTGGGAAATGATTTTCATCAGCTGCATATAAGTACACATCTTTACCCTGTAAATCAGAATCCTTGTCATGCAATCATTTTGCCTTTAAATTTTCATCCCATAACAACAGTATCCCAAAGAGGTATACACAATAGCTTTAAATTTAAATGCCAGCCTGAACATAGACCTCACCTCAGGCCTATTTTTTTGAGTGTCCCAAAATACAAAATATAAATTGCATTTTAAATGCATTAATCTGCTCATAGCCAAAAAAAAAAGTCTATCAGCTATTTATTAAAAGATATTTTAGAGCAATCCAGATGCCTTCAATCAAGTATTGTAGCTGCTTAGAGTTGCATTAAATTAGTTTATCTTCAGTCCAAAGTTTCACTTCATCCATGAAATAATATAAGTTGATCTCTTAAATAAAATAAAAGTTGGAGGCTTTCCAACTGTTTTCATGAATGTGCTCACCATCGTGAGAATTATCCTTCTATGTTCACCACCACTTTAATCACCTTGCCTAATAAACACACGTGATTGATCAGAGCTGAAAGACCACTTCCCTTTTGAGGACCCAAAGGCATCATTCGGTGACGATGTGCCTGAGATTGGCTGGAAGGCACACATTCCTGGGAAACCGAAAAAATGGTGAGCTTCACAGCCCTAATAAAATAGAAAATTAACTACACAATTTCAATGTAGATATCAACATACACTCAAGCTATTTTTTAAAAAGAGGAAATAAATCAAATTTATCAGTCACATTTGACAACTGTCTGAAAACAGTCCAGGACGCAGTAAACCTCAGCAAAAGCTACCTCATAGTCACCAAACATATATGACCAGCAGCCAACAGTAAACACTGAAACCCAGCCGTCCTGCCTGCCAAGCTATTTTATGTGTTTCATTCTGGAAGTGAGATTACCTGTTATTTTTCTATGTCATTTTCATGAAATAAACTAAAGAATAGGTTTACGTATATTATATGCAATGCATAGAAAAGAAAAATAAATCTGTATGTCGTAGAAAGAGATATATATTATGCAGGTGGATATCCTACATATATGTAACATTCCAAAACCTGACTTACTGTTTTGCGTAATTTAAAATGGTTTATTTATGTATCACTATTTATTTGAGTACTGTGTGAATCTAGGTATTAGGCACCAGAAAAAAAAAAAATAAAATATATATATATATATATGTAACCAAAACATTCCTTCAGTACAAACACAAGCTGGGTCTCAAAAACAATTTGCAATGCAAGGGACAAAGAGCATTCCCACATCTGGCCTTATCAGCAGAATTCTCATATGTGAGCCCTTTCCTACCTGAAACTCAAGGTTCTCCTGCCTTCTTATGCACTTCTATGCACATGTGTAAGGCGACTTCAGTGATAAAAATCAAAAGACTCATCTCCACTATGGACAGAGGTGGCTTAGGCAAAGAAAACCCATCATGCTGGTGAAGGCGTAGTCAGAGGCTTGACAAGCAATAAGCACCTGTAGGTAGACTACATAGTGGAATGCTAAACTGAAAGGCCATAGGTTTGGTGAGGACTTCCTGCTGATACCCATGGAAACAGCAGGCCCTTGTTTCTCCCTAGCTATCCTTCCAAGAGCATTGCTTTCATTTATCCTGTGTTACCCAACCAGGCAGACTTTTTTCCCTTTCCTGTCTCCTTCTTACATGCCAAAGGTTTGGGTCTTCAGATGCTATTTCTTTGCCAACGTCCTGTTTGTGTTATTGATAGAGAAGCTGGATATTGGAAAGCGCTCACCTTTGAAATAGTTCTCAGGCTGCAGTTTTGCAAACTGCGGAGCGCACACCCTTCAATATTTATGCTCCTTCTATCGACACTGAGTAAATTAGAATGTGGAATACCTGCAACATCCAAACCATCTGCTTCACTGCATGTTAAAAAATGAGTAGGTGAAGAAAATTTATGAGCATTTCCTCTTATGTCTTGTTGCTAGGGAAACAACCTTTTGTTTTTTTTAAGCACAGATGATCCTAGCATCTCAAAAGACGCAGGGCACAACCTTCCTTCCCCTCTTTCTTCAAATGAAATAAATATCTTCCCTGGGCGGTTTTCTCCTCTGTCACACTGGCCACTCATTTTCCAAGGATGTTATATGATTCCAAGCAAGTCAGAAATACTAATTGAATAGGGCTGAATTTTTGCTGTGTTTTCACTGTTGGCCTGTGCCAAATGGAGTAGTCCACAAAGTTTGCCTCATGAAACAAAATGCCCATTTTCACTAGGTGTGTTTTATAAGGTGTTATTTTGTCATTCGTGCACAGAAGACTCCGGAGAAACACAAAGATCCATCCTGCCCATGAAACTGGAAGTCGTTTTCCTGAAAGAACCCCTTGTGTGATGAAGACAAAATAAAAAATAATGATGTTCAGCTCCACAGAGCTTTCTGCCTGAAAACATAAAAGGGAGTCCACCAGCAGAGTGGGAAACTGCCCGCAGTTTTCATATCCTCAGGGGCCTTGGAACACATCACTCCTCCATGTAGGCAGCCTGCATTTTACCAAAGGAGAGAACACCCTAAAAAGGCTTCTGAAATACGGCGTTTGTGTACAGTAGACTTGCTTGTTTCTCTGCAGCATCAATTGCCAGTAGCACATTTTGTACTAGAAAGGCCATTGTGCCCAGAATGGAAAATGACTGTGGACCACCCAGTAATTTGCATTCTGCTTTTGGGGACAATCGGACTCCATCCCCCCAAAATCCACATCACATTTGCATAAATCACTTTTGAAATGCTGCTTTTCATTCTCTCTAGCCCACAGCTGCTGTACAGGGAATTGGTGTGGTTCACACCTGGCTTCAGATTTTCCCTACATAATCCCCAAACTAGAGAAGTTTTGCACACAGTGAAGCAAGGGGACGTGATGTTAGACAGGGACAGACTTTCTGTCTCATGCTTAGTGTGACCTACCAGAAAGCAACCAAAGAAAGAAAGAGTCAATTATCCCAGCTGGGGATGGAAAAAAGAAGTAAGAATTGAATTTGGGTTACAAATAGCTGAGGAAAAAGACATCTGCCTTTATTCATAGTGAAGCAGGAAATCAACGTAAAGCAGACCTTAAAGTTAAAATGTAATCTTTGTTTTCTTTTTGTTAGAGACAGGGTCTCACTCTGTGACACAGGCTGGAGTGCAGTTGTGCAGTGGTAGCTGCAGCCTCCACCTTCTGGGCTCAAGCAGTTCTCCCACCTCAGCCTCCCAAGTAGCTGAGGCCACAGGTGTGTACCACCATACCTGGCTAATTTTTTTTTTTTTTTTTTTTGCAAAGATGAGGTCTCGCTATGTTGCCCAGGCTTGTCTTAAACTCCTGGCCTCAATCAATCCTCCTGCCTTGGCTTCCCAAAACACTGGGGTTACAGGCAGGAGCCACTGTGCTTGGCCTCAGATGCAATTTTTACTGTTAGAAAAACTTCATACTAACATGATCCCTTTCACAACAGGTACCAACTATAATCAGCACAGTCCAAGACCCACGCTTTAGGTTTATTAGCTTGTTTGCCTTTCTTTAGGCACCATTAGCAAATTAGACAAGTATGTAGAAATTATCATCACGAACCAGAAGACTCAATGGTATGTGTCAGAACAATTAAATGTGTGGTCCTTGGGCCAGTAGCAGCGGCACAACTGGGAGCTTGTTAGAAATGCATATTCTCAGGTCCCATCCTAGACCAAGAGGACCAGAATAATAAGGTGGGGTCCAGGTGTCAGCATTTAGCAAGTTCTCCAGGTGAGGCTGGCACACACTCAAGTCTGAGCACCACTGGCTTGAGTTGTTAGGGCCCTGCACACTACAATACCTCCAATGTTCTCACTTGTAGCATTAAATAACTTTGTGAGTTACTGTATAGACAAATTAGTTATACACACATATATCTCTTTCTATTGCACTTCACAGATAGGGCATGTTTTACAAATTGAAGGTTTCTGTCAACTCTGCATCAAGCAAATCTATCGGCACCATTTTTCCAAGAGCATGTGCTCACTTTGTGTCTCTATGTCACATTTTGGAAATTCTCATAGCATTTCAATTCGAACTGTTTCATTACTATTATACCTGTTACAGTGAACTTTGATCAGTGATTTCTGATGTTATCATTGTAATTATGTTGCGGTACCATGAACTGCACCAATAGGAGATGGTAAACTTAATTCCTAATGTTGTGTGTGTGTTCTGATTGTTCCACAGATCAACCATTCCCCATCTCCTCCCCACCTTCAGCCCTGCATATTTCCTGAGACACGACAATATGTTGAAATTAGGGCAATTACTAATCCTACAATGGCATCTAAGTGTTCATGTGAAGGGAAGAATCACACATCTCTTATTTTAAATCAAAAGCTAGCAATGATTAAGCTCAAGTTTAGTGAGGAAGGCATGTTGAAAGCTGAGACAGACCAAAAGCTGGGCCTCTTGGACCAGTTCACCAAGTTGGGAATGCAAAGAAAAAGTTTTTGAAGGAAATTAAAAGTGCTCCTCCAGGGAACACAGGAATGATAAGAAAGTGAAACAGCCTTAGTAATGATATGGAGAAAGTTTGAGTGGTCTGGATAGGTCAACCAGCCATGACATTCCCTTAAACCAAAGCTAATCCAGAGTAAGAGCCTAATTTTTCACTTCTATGAAGGCTGACAGGTGAGGAAGCTGCAGAAGAAAAGTTAGAAGCTAGCAGGAGTTGGTTCATGAGATTTAAGGAAAGAAGCCATCGTCCTAACATAAAAGTGCAACGTGCTGCAGCAAGTGCTGATGGAGAGGCTGCAGCAAGTTGTCCAGAGACCTAGGGTAACATCACTAATGATGGTGGCTACACTAAACGACAGATTTTCAATGTAAGTGAAACAGCCTTCTATTGGAAGGAGATGCCATCTAGACTTGCATAGCTACAGAAAAGTCAATGTCGGGCCTCAAAGCTTCAAAGAACGGACTGACTCTCCTGTTAAGGCCTAATGCAGCTGGTGACTTTAAATTGAAGCCAACACTCAGTTGCCATTCCCCAAATCCTAGGAATCTTAAGAATGACGCTAAATCTACTCTGCCTGTGCTCTAGAAATCGAACAACAAAGCCTGGATGACAGCACATCTGTTTACAGCATGGTTTACTGAATATGTTAAGCCCATTGTTGAAATCTGCTGCTTAAAAAGATTCTTTTCAAAATATTATTGCTAATTGACAATGCACCTGGTCATCAAAGAGTTATGATGGAGATGTACAAGGAGATTAATGTTGTTCTCATCCTTGCTACCACAACATCCATTCTGCAGCCCATGGATCAAGGAGTCATTTTGACTATCAAGTCTCATTATTTAAGAGATACATTTCATAAGGCTATAGCTGCCATAGGTAGTGATTCCTCTGATGGATCTAGGCAAAGTAAATTGAAAACCTTCTGGAAAAGGTTTGCCATTCTAAATATCATTAAGAACATTCATGATTCATGGCAGGAAGTCAAAACACCAACATTAACAGGAGTTTGGAAGATGCTGATTCCAAACTTCATGGATGAATTTGAGGGGTCCAAGACTTCAGTGAAGGAAGTAACTGTAGATGTGGTGGAAACAGCAAGACAACTAGAATTAGAAGTGGGGCCTAAAGGTGGGACTGAATTGCTGCAACCTCATGAGCAAATCTGAATGGATGAGAAGTTGCTTCTTATGGATGAGCAAAGAAAGTGGTTTCTTGAGATGTACTCCACTCCTGGTAAAGATGCTGTGAACATTGTAGAAATGACAACAAAGAATACAGATGATTACATTAACTTAGATGATAAAGCAGTGGCAAGATTTGAGAGGATTGACTCCAATTTTAAAAGAAGTTCTACTGGGGGTAAAACACTGTCAAATAGCATCACATGTTACAGAAAAATCTTTCATGAAAGGAGAGTCAACTGAAGCAGTGAACCGTATTGTTGTCTTATTTTAAGAAATTGCCACAGCCACTCTAGCCTCCTACAGCCACCACCCTGGTCAGTCAGCACCCATCAACGTAAAAGCAAGACCCTCCACCAGTAAAAGAAATAATGACTTGCTGAAGGCTCAGATGATCATGAGAATTTTTAGCAATAAATTATTTTTAATTAAGTTAATTACATCATATTTTTATACATAATGCAATTGCACACTTAAAAGACTATAGTATAATGTAAACATAACTTTTATGTACAGTGGGAAACCAGAAACTTCTTATGACTCACCTTGTTGTGCTATTCACTTTACTGTGGTGGTCTGAAACTGAATCTGCAATATCTCCAAGGTACTGTATTTTATTTCCAGTATCATATATGATCCATCTAGATCACAAAAATACAGACCACATTAGCCAAAATCCTATTTAATATGCATTAACTTTATAAGTCATAATTTACTGAATCCTTGAGGCAGACACAAAACAGGAAATATTAAGGGGAAAGGTAGAATAAAGTTTTTAGGAAATTATGCTGCCATTAAATATATTGTTTGAAATGAATATGTAAAAATATAAAGAAAAACATTATAATATTAAAATTCATAGTATAGAATTATATATTCAGTGTCATTACAACCTTAGAATGCAGATGTTAAAAAAATTCAAAGATTGGTAAGAGATTCACTAAAATGTTGTCAGTCAATGTCTTTAGGAGATAACAAATGATTTTGTTCATCTAGAACTTGCTGATGCAAAGATAAAGGTCATCAGTGTTCATGGTCAAGTTTTTACTCCGGTTGACATACTCCAGAAATGAAGTGACGCTGAGTCACTCCTGGATTTGCTATTAACAAATACACACAGTGCTATCATTTTACTAGACTATCCTGTGAAGCATATTACATATATTAGGAAATGATCTTAACAGGTGAGAAATACTCTGAAAATATATACGTAGAGTGCAAGGAATCATATATGTGCCCAAACTATAAGGGAAGACTCGTTCAGGATTGAGACACCCATACAATACATTAATCCCTTCCTGTTCTCTGTTCTAGGTGTCCTCCACCATCTAAGAGTGACAGTTCAGGAGATCTTAGGGACCCAATTCTTAAACCAAATGATTTCCTGACCAGTTCTCTAGCTATAGATGTGCCTCTGCTTAAAACTGTCCCAGTTGCTTCAAATTTTGAGATCCCAGAAAAGCAGATGTCAAACAGATATTCAGAGATAGAAAATGTTGTTCCCCCAAATGCAGACTTAAACTTGCAAATGTCCTTTGGCTGCCCTGAACAAGAACCATAAAGAATCCTTCATGAAAACAATGACACTGCTTCCACATGACAGTGGGGGCTTACGGTTGTAAATAACCGGAAGCACCGAAGGGTCACTAATGAGAAGAGCCTGTGCTTTACACTCAGGCAGGACGAGGCTGAGGTCCAGGTTCTGTTACTCTGGGTCCAGTCCTGACCACGTTTCATCCATCAAAGAGTAATTAAGGGAGAAAAAAAACGGTAAAGAAATAACAAAAGTAAAATCAGCTACAGCAAAATGAAGAGTTGCAAATAATTTCTGTCTTACTCCATTCAGGCTGCTCTAACAAAACACCATAGACTGGCGGCTTATGAACAACAGACATTCATCACTCACAGTTCTGGAGGCTGGAACCCTACGATCAAGGCACCAGCAGACACTGTGTCTGGTGAGGACTCACTTCCTGGTTTACAGATGCGCGGTGGGGCCATAGCGCATTCTCGCTGCGTCCTCACATAGTGGAAGGGCAAGGGAGCTCTCTGGGTACTAATCCCGTTCACAAAGCTCCACCCTCATGACCTCAGCAGCCCCCAAAGGCCCCACCTCCTGACACCATCACCTTGGGGGTTAGATTTAAACATGAATTTTGGAGAGACATTCAGTCTCTAGCAATGTCCAGTCCATGGAGAAAGAGCAATGCAGAGAAAGAATGATCCACGGGAGTTTGAGAAGTAAAGAAATAACCAGCACCAAGTTCATGATGCGAGTAGCGCCAGGCGGAACACAGAGCAGCGAACCCTGTGCTCCGGGCAGGCAGCAGAGCTCCATGTGAAGTTATTCTGTACTTTGAAGATTTCTCACTCGGGTTAACACCTAGACTTCACACTCAGGTGTGAATGTCACTTTTAAAGACATTCATCTCCACACTTTCACCTTCTTCTTTTGGAAGAGAAAGAAGAAAAAAGAAAAAGACGTTTGCATTCTAAAAGATACTTTATCACCGCCTTAAAAACTAAAGGGCTGCTCCAAACTAGTAATATGTTTTCATTTACTGAGCAGATGCTATATGCCCCAAACCCTGTGGAGTGCTTTTGTTTATGAGCTCATTTAAGTCTTGCGGCAGGGGCTCTCTGCTTCTCTTTATGGATGAGATGGAGAATCCCGCATATACACAGGTGAGGTCTTTTCTAAGATGTCAGCCATATCTGGCTGAATTATCTGATGCCTGAGCCTATTTCTATATCTGTCCCACACCATGGGTCCCCACCCTAGCCCACTTCATCAATATTCTGGACGATGCAAACGGCATCCCAGGATACCCCTGCTGCGTGGCTTCTTTCCTTTAATCAAAGGTGCTGGGGACCCAAACCTGAAATTGCAAGGAAAGGAAACAGTAAAAGCAATAACTACCTCATCTCTTAGCTCTGGTAAATCATCTATTTCTCTCATCCGTAGTCACAAATGCACACTCCATGGTTTTACCAAATCTTGGACTCTTGGTAAAAAACAAATGCCCAAACAATACATGTTAATTAACACAGGTGCTGATTGCTTTGTCATTCAAGAAAGGGGAGTCGCTTCTTTTAATCAGTGTGATGAGAATCACGAAGACTCAATGCAGTTTGCTGAGGCTCTGAGCTGTCTTGAAGGATTACATAATTCCTCTACAAAGTGAGAATGCTAGAATGTCAGAATCATGTGGGGGGCTTTAAAATATCTTGGTGCCCATCACACCCCAAACCATGAGATCACAATGTCTAGTCAGGCAAGGAGAGGGAGGCAGGCTCCCCCACATTTTTCTGGTCTGTCATCACCAAGAAACTGGGGGAGTAATGAAATAATGTGAGATAATAAGTGTAAAACAGCTGATGAATTTTCAGGTGATTTTCATTTACACTGAGAAAATGTAGTAAAGTTAGGAGGAAAAAAAATCAATGATCTCTATGTCCTAATTATACTGAAAATTTTAAATGTTGAATATAATATTATACACACGTAGTACTTAGGGAAAAAAGAAGCGGCTTCATCCAATTATGATGCCTCTTCTCTCCCATTCTGTTTAGGTTCTGGCCCTAGAGGAAAAATGTCTGTGAGGGTGTTCTGCCCTTTGTGATTTGTAAAAGGCGCCGAGGCGCAGCCCAGAGGACACAGCACACTGGCCCTCCCCGCCGCCTCCGCCACCTCCCCAGGGATGTTGGTATGTTTGGAACTAGCTGATTTTGAACTTTATCTTCCCTTTGAATGACTGCGCTCTCTCTATTATTTTTCCAAAGAGAACAGAGCCCTTCCAAAAATGGTTTAGGTTTCTAGAAAAGAAAAATAGCCATTTTCTCCAACATTTACATTACAAATTACATTTCAAACCTAATGGGAAGTCTGTTTATTTTTTATTCAAATTACATCGACTCCTTTCCAGAAACAAATTAAACTCCAGTTCCCTACTCAGCTTAAAAAAAAAAATCCAAACAAACCAGGCAGATATTATGCATAAATATATAAATGTAGCCTCATTATATATCTGCTCCACCACACCTATATTTAATAAAGATATGGTTTGATACGTACTTATACATTATATATAGTGATATACTAAAATGTGGATATTTATACATACTTGTATAATATACCTATTTTATAGGTATAAAAGATATAAAAATATATTTCTATTTATATCTGTATTATAGATAGTATATATAAATAAACATACAGGTAATATACAATTATAAATAATATATATTATAAGGTAAACAGATATATAGAAAATATGTTACTGGTTATCTGGATGTAACTGGATAATATGTACATGTAACTGTACATTTATCATATATAAGTATACGTATAATACATTACATATATTTATAGTTTATGTATCTTTCATATATCATTTCGCTTATATAGATATGTCAGCCTGGCCAACATAGTGAAACCCCATATCTACTAAAAATACAAAAAATTAGCCAGACATGGTGGCATGTGCATCTAGTCCCAGCTACTCAGGAAGCTGAGGCATGAGAATCACTTGAACCTGGGAAGCAGAGGTTGCAGTGAGTCAAGATCATGCCACTGCACTCCAGCCTGGGTGACAGAGCAAGACCCTGTTTCCAAAAAAAGGTATGTTTAATGTGTGTGTATTGATACTAAACATATCACATATCCAGAATTATTCCAAACAATGAAATTTAGCATATAAACTCAGAAAATTACTTTCTGGGCAGAGACCAAGCTAATTCAATCTTAATTTGATCTATTACTTTAAGATGATGATTGAGCGTACTAACCAATACAAAAGTTAACAAGTACCTAAGAAAGATCAGTTTTGATGGATTTCAGAGTGTTATTCACCAAATCTGCTAAGGATATGTTATTTAAATCCATCAAAATCCCATTTGTGGGGTTCTAGGTAAATGTAAGATGTGACTCCAGCAAAGCTCCATCTGAGGCTAGGGTACTAAAAGCCCCCTAGGAAGAGCCACCATCAAGCAACAGTAGGGAATTCAGAAATACCTCCCACAAACAGGCTATGTCCATTCCATTGGTGTTTGACTGCTGTCTGGATTCATTCAATCATGTTAATTCACTTGACAAATTATGTTTCCAGTAGGCTTCAAGAATTATCTTGAATTTGAAATTAGTGGCGTAGAAATTTAAAAGCTTTCCCAGTGTTTTCTTGACATTTCCACCTGGTCGTATTTTCCCCTGTGGTTAGAGCTAATGCTGGCCTACCTGGGGACACCCAGGTACTCACCAATGTTTGCTGATGCCAGTACTGATCCTTCAGACCAGCCAATAAGACCTCTCTCAGGAGCTTCTATCACCACCAGTCACTTTATTTAAAAGTGCAACATCTCCCAGCCTGAACAATCTGGAGTTTTCCTCTTGCCTCTCTTTACTATCTAACATGCTATATCTTTCACATATTTATCTTGTGGATTTTTCAACACTCCTATTACGCTATAATTTTGAGCTGGTTGTTCACTATCAAATTGCAAATGCTTATAACAGTGCCTAGAAAACACTGTATGATCAATAAATATTTGTCAATGACATGAGTCAACCAGAATACAGGCAGATTGATCAAGATAAAAAGGCAGGAGAGTAAGAGGAAAAGGGGGAAACATCGATCTTGACAACTTTCAAGTGGTTCAGCACCCAAGCCAATTTGTTTTCAGGGTGAAACTGAATCTCAATGTTTCTTTCAAATGTGAATTATTCCTTAGTCATCTCAATAAGAACTTTCCAGAAGACTTGGGCTTAGATGTAACTGGTTCAATGGACCCAACTGCCCTCAGCTCTTGCCAGAATGAAAAACACTTTGGCTTTGTTCAATTCATTTATTTCCTATACTTGAATTGCCATCAAGAGATGTAAATGTTGAAATTGATTTGATTTTAAATGTACCCATCCTTCTCGGCCTCATGCCACCCTTTTATGACCAGCTCCTAACCAGCCTTTGCAATCCACACTCACAATTGTGTATGTTTTTGTTCAACTTACTTTACAGACTAGCAGAATTTCGTGTTCTACTTATTTTCCAAGTTGTGTATGGTTTTGTTCCACTTATTTCACCTCATTACCTAGGTCACGTCCTTCCATAAAGCCCAGACAGTAAATATTTTAGGTTGTGCAGGCCATACAGTCTCTGTGGCAGCTACCAACTCTGCTGCTGTCGCCCAAATACAAGCCATATGTAAACATGTGGCTATGGCTGGGTTCGAATAAATCTTCATTTTGGGACACTGAAATGTGACTTTTATATAATTTTCACATTTCAGGAAATATTATCTTCTGATTTTTTCCAACCATTTTAAAATGTCAAAGCTGTTCTTAGCCTGTGGGTCATACAGAAGCAGGCAGTAAGCAGGGCTGCCGCTTGTGAACCTAAGTTTGTCTGAAGTGTTAAAAAGATCACTTGAAGTGGTTCTTAACCTTCAGATCTGGTGCTTTTGAGATCCTTCTTTCAATCTCTTTCCCCTAAATGCAAGTTGCCACAGGAAAGGTCTCTTCAAACCCAAAAACTAAAGCTGCGGAATGAGCCAGATTCTTACCAGAGGACTTAAGTTTCATGTGTTCATTTCTTTCAGCTCTGAAGCCAACACCTATTCATAATCCTGACTTTAAAATATTAGCAGGTGACCAGAGAGATGTTAAAATCATTCCTTGTCTCCCCTAGAAATGTTCAATGTTTCTTCCCCTGGGCTCCCAAAGCTTTTGTTCATCTTTGTCCTAAGGGATCCTGATAGATGTGTAGATCCTTGAGGGTAGAGTCGATCAAAGCCCTTAAGTGCAGCCCAACTGTAGCATCCTGTTCAGTACCAAAGATGCTCAGTGCATGCTTGTTGAATGCTGTTTCCTCACCTTAATCAGAACTGGGAGAGTATCCCTGAATGTGGAGCTGAGTGAAGAGTGAAGGCAGCTTTCTGAGGCATATTTCATTGTGATCACATACAAAATGATTTGTCTATTTGGGAGGGTCTCTGAGATTTATGTCTATTGCATTGGAGAAAGAAAACCTTTTCTACATCCTCACCTACTTGGCAAACACATTCACTGATCTAAGAGGCTGGATGGAATGAGTAGCTCTTGGCAAAGGTAAAATGCACAGCCATCTTATGAAATAACTGGCCGGGCATGGTAGCTTATGCCTGTAATCCCAGCACTTTGGGAGGCCAATGCAGGCAGATTATCTGAGGTCAGTAGTTCAAGACCAGCCCAGCCAACATGGTGAAACCCAGTTTCTACTAAAAATACAAAAAATGGCTGGGCATGGTGGCACATGCCTGTAGTCCCAGCTATTTGGGGGCCTGAGGCAGTAGAATCACTTGAACCTGGGAGATAGAGGTTGCAGTGACCCAAGATTGCACCACTGCACTCCAGCCTGGCCAACAGAGCATGACTCCGTCTCACAAAAAAAAAAAAAAAAAAAGCAGAACCATGGCTTCACTTCCTCTCTCCTCTCCTCCCTATGGCCTGCCATTACCATTTTTTAAGGGCTCTAAGCTTCAGCTGCTAGTGATGTATGGACGTTTCAGATGGGTTTTAGCTGCTACTGTTCATAATATCATCTGCAGGTAGACCCTGAGATGATCTCAAGGGAAATGAAACCCAATACTAGCCTCTTCAAAGCAGCATTCACCCCAATAGGAAGACTCTTTGGCCAATCAAACGCAGGTGTTGTTGGAATGGAACTGTTCCTACAATGCCCTCTCTTTACCTCTTCCTCCTACTAAAACTGTCCTTTCCTTCCTCTTTACTCAAGGTGGGTCACTGCATTGAGCATGCACAGAAAAAAGGCTTGGGGTTTTCTCCAAACACATTTTGAACTGGAAAATTATACTGTATTTACTTTGCCTCTTAAATGAGTTAGAAGAAAAATCACTGAGTAGATCCAAGCATTGGTCAATTGCTAGTGCTGTATGCAGATTGGTGGAGATATTGGTGGACTCCGTAAGCTGTGACCTTCCCTTAGCTTATGAATTGCATATAGAATCAGAGCAGAACCCTCGGGGACTTCCATATCAAGAAGTGCTGCCAAGGATGGGCTGTTCTGCTTCACAATTGTGATGAATAGTCTAAGATGGCCCCAAATTCCAACCACCTATCCTGCAATTATACATGATCCCCTCCCCTTGACATACCCGAGATGGGATGCATCCCATGAATGCATACAAACATTATGTGTCAATTTTTAAAAGTTGTCCTGGATCAAAAGAAAGAAAAACTGCAATTGCAAAGTTTCTAGGAGTTATTTTTGGTGCTAAAAATGGACACAGCATGATGATTTTTTTAATGAGAGTGCCAATCCATGGGTGTTTTGGTTATTCAAGTGTGGGCCCACCCCTAGCTTGAGGAAGTGATGAGGGTTCCTATGCTGTGCATGATGAGGCACATGTATTTGCAGTGTGGGGTTGCAAAGTAAGAGTGTTCCATATTCTGCTAGTTTTCTATTGCTGTGTAATGAATCACCACATAATGACATTACACAGCACAGATTTATTATCTTACAATTCTCATGGGTCACGTTATCTGAGTCCTCTGCTAAGGGTCTCACCAGGCCACAAGCAAGGCATCAGCTGGGCTATGGTCTCATCTAAGGTTCACAGTCCTCTTCCAAGCTTATGTGGTTGTTGGTAGAATTCAGATCCTTGTGGTTGCAGTACTGAGGCCCCATCTCTTGCTGGCTGTCAGCTGGGAGCTACTCACAGTTCCTAGAAGCTGTCCACAGTCCCCTGCCATGTGGCCCTCTCCCCAGGCCTCCTCATCATTTCTACCAATCTGACCTCAGAGAGGAATCAGTTCCTTTTAAGCCATGACCTGATTAGGTCAGATCCACCTAGCTCATTGCCTTTTTGATTGACTCAATGTGAACTGAATTAGTCATCTAATCACAGGAGTGACATCAATCCCAGGTTCTGTTCACACTCAAGGGGAGGGGATTATATGAAGTGTGCACAGCATGAGGCACAATATTGAGGACTGTCTTAGAATTCTGCCATACATACAGAGCCTGGGGAAGAGGGAACACAAGGGAAAGAAACAGTATCATGCATGAGTCCATTTCTGTTCAGAAGACAGTAAAATGCCTGGCCTGAGTTAATAAGAAGCTTTTTTTAAGTAATGAGGATGGAGGCTATGTGAAAGAGGTGGGACCAACTTTTCCATATACTCAAAGCCAGGCAGAATATTGGAGCTAATACAGTAAGCCTTGGGAAACTGACCACTTGCCTGGTGCTGTTCGAAGTATGGCCCATAAACTGGTCCATCAGCAACACCCGGGAGCATGCAAGAGACATACATCTTCAGGACCCCCACCTCAGACTGGCCCAACCAGAATCTCTGGGGTGGTACTTTGGTGATCTCTTTTTAACAAGTTTTCTGGGTGATTCAAGTGCACCCAGTTTGAAAAGCATGACGTTAGCCAACCCTAAGTTTGGGATTTTTTTCCAACAAATGTTAAGCATCTACAAACCACTCACAAGAATCTTAACCATGAGACAATAATTCAGTTGCACTTAAAAGAGATAAATGCTTGCCAAACACACAAGTCTGAAAATCAAGGTTATAGATGAATGGACCCTTAAGAAGCATAGTCTGATCCCAGGGCAAGCTATCATTTAGCCCTCTGAGCAGCTGAATGTTCTCACACATACCAACAGGTATCTGCCACTATCAACTCTCAAAAAAGCCATATACAAACTCTGCTTTGATACTAGCACATTTAACAGGGAATGGAAACTTTTGATCAATCTGATGATTTGGGTATTTTAAGAACAGAAGTTTAGTTATTCAGCCCATCCAATGAATCTGGTAAAAGATCCTGAAGATAATCCCTAAGTACTATTCAATGGGAAAAAAATTGTGCTACTGGGACTGTATTGGCACACAACAGTCCTGTGAACATCTCACAACAGCAGAAGCCCAAGATAGAAGCAATGTAGCCTGGTGGTTAGGAGTTCAGATGCTGGCATGTTGCAAACCTGGGATGGAATTTCAGCTCTCCTACCTGCCAGCCTCTCTAAGTTTCAGCTCTTCTCATCTACACAAATGGGACAATACCAGTGCCATCCTCATTTAGTGAGAATCCAATAATTCAGGCACCATTCAACAATTAAAAGGCAAATAGTGCAATTAAAAGTGAGCAAGGGACTTAAAAAGACATTTTCTACAAATTGCCATTGATGTACAAATTGCTATTAAGTGCATGAGAAGATGCTCATCATCATTAGTAACCAGGGAAAGACAAATCAAAACCACAATGAGACAGCATTTCATACCCACTAAGGTGGCTACAATGAGACAACAGACCATAGCAAGTGCTGGTGAGGATGTGGAGAAACCAGGACCATCGTATACTACTGATAGAAATGTAAAATGATGCAGCCACTTGGAAAAACGGTTTGATGGTTCCACAAAATGTTAAACATAGTGGTTGAGTCAGCTCAGGCTGCTCTAACACAATACCACAGACTAGGTGGTTTAAACATCCATTTATTTCTCACACTTCTGGAGGTTGAGAAGTCCAAGATCAAGATGCCACCATGCTCAAGTTCTAGTGAGGTCTCTCTTCCTGGTTTGCAGGCAGCCACCTTTTTGCTGTATCTTCATGTGGCAGAGAGAGAGCATCTTTCTAGTGTCATTTCAAGGGCATTAATGCCACTCATGAGGGCTTCATCCTCATGGCCTAACTACCTCCCAAAGGCCCCACCTCCAATTACCATCATACTGGGGGTTAGAACTTCAGAATATTAATTTTAGCAGAACACAAACATTCAGTCCATAGCAACACAGAATTACTATATGGCTCATATATACACAAGAGAATTGGAAACACATGTGTATATAAAACCCATATATGGATATTCACAGGAGCATTATTTATCATAGCCAAAACATGAAACAACCCAAATATCCATCAGCTGATGAATGGATAGACAAAATGAGTTCTACTCATACAGTGGAATATAATTCACCCACAAAAAGGAATAAGCTGCTGATACTTGCTACAACATAAATGAACCTCATGAACATTACTGTACATGAAGAAAGTCAGTCACAAGAAAAACATATATTGTATGATTCCATTTGTATGAAATGTCCAGAATAGACAAATCTATAGAGACAAAAATTAGGGTTGCCAGGGCTGGGAGAAGAGGGGAATGTGAGTCTCTGCTAAGGGAAATATTCTGGAATTAGATTGATTATAGCAAGATTTTGTAAATATACCAAAAACCATTGAATTTATGGTGTGTAACTTTTATGTCAATTTTTTAAAGCAGAAAAATCCACATAGATTGACCGCATCAGTGTCCCTGACACATAGAAAATGCATACAAGCTATCATAAGAAAATAATGAGACGTGGAGAAATGTAAAATGGTGCAGCCACTGTGAAAAACAATATGGTGATTCTTCAAAAAATTAAACACAGAATTACTATATGATACAGAAATTCTACTTCTCCATGTGATCCAGAAATTCTACTTCTGGGTACATACCCCAAAGAATAGAAAGCAGGAACTTGAACAGATATTTGTATTCTCATGTTGATAACAGCTTTATTCACAAAACAGCTAAAAAATGGAAGCAACCCAAGTGTCCATCAAGGGATGAATGTTTAAACAAAATGTGATATAGACATACAATGGACTATTATTCAGCTTTTCAAATGACAGAAATGCTGGCACATGCTACAACGTGGATGCAACTTAATGACATTATGCTAAGTGAAATAAACCAGACACAAAATGACACATATTGTGTGATTCTATTCATGTGAAGCACTTAAGGTAGACAAATTCACAGAGGTAAAAAGTAGAATGGTGGTTGTCAGGGGCTCAGGGGGCAGAGGAATGGGAATTTATTGTTTAATGGGACAGAGTTTCAGTTTGGAGGCTGGAAAAACTCTGGGATGGATGGTGATGATGGTTGCACAACAATGTGAATGTAATTCATGCCACAGAACCACACACTTAAAAACGGTTAATATGGTAAATTTTATAAGTATTTAACCACAATTAAAATGTTTTTAAATAAAGCATTGTAGATAGAGGGTATAAAACAATGCCTTTTTAAAGATAATAGTCAAGTAATAATAAAATGATTATTACGTTTCTCTTTAAAAAAAAAAAAAGAAATGGGAATTATATATTTCTTTATTGAAGTGGACTGAGGACAGCAATGTATTCACATGAACCTCCAGGCTCAGAGAGAGGAAAATGACCAAGGAAGCCTTTTCAGGACTCACTGATGGTCTCTACTTTCTGGGGAGCAATTCACATGCTATCTTAACTCTGAAATACTTGCACACCAGCTCTTCAGAAGCAGCATCTGAGCTGCGTTCCCTGAAGAGATGCCTTGTGTAACTCTGGAGCTAAATCAGGCTAAATCCAGAGGCAATCATCACTGAGGTGTTGCTTTTCAGAGAACAAATGGCCACCTGTATACTAGAGACATTTTGAAAGACTAGGGAGAGCTGTCCAATTTGAGGTTAATGAAGTCTGAAAAGATAACCATACCTTGTCAAGAAGATGCTAAATCTTTGCATAATAATTACTTTCCTGACATATCCAACTTTAGTCTCATTGCTGCTTTTACTTTTTCATCCTAATGGTGCTTTTTCTAGTAGAATTTGTCTTAATTTTTCTTCATAGATTTTTTTATGTGGCCAGCCTGGTAATCAGTTTTATTCCTCATCAAATAATTTCAGGAAAAAAAAATACTATGTATGCAGAACAATATAACGATAATGATCATTTAAAGTATTCAGGGAAATCCTAAAATCCCCAAGAGGAAAATATAATTATATAAGAGTTCTGCTCTAGTGTTGTTAGTTTTATTTCACCAGACGCATAATACCTCCTTGGTTTGATTTCATACCTCATCTCATACCTCTAGAGAAATTTGTGTGTGGAGTGGGAGAAATGTCTTATGATGCACACCTGCTGCTTATTATTTCAATTTCTCATAAAAGTTGTAGTGTTTATTAGCATCACAAAAACAGTGTAAAGACCAGTAAATATTGTATATCTCTAGCAGATAATACATGTACAATGAAAAACCACATCTTAAATTGTTTTCTCTACTTCGCACCAAGAATATAATGTGTTTTGACAAATTTCTTCACTGATTAAATAAAGTACCTGCATTGTATGGATGTGATATAATGAGAGTTTTTAAATAGGATTTAACTTCTAGTTAAAAACATGGCCAATTTAACCTATGGATTTCTCTATAAGGGGTTACATAAATCCCTTATAGGGATTCCAAAGCTTGCTCTAAGGGTAGCCAGGCACCAAGTCATGAGAACACTCAGGCATCCATGTGGAGAACCCACATAAAAAGGAACCAAGTTTGCCAACACCAAGTTGTGAGGATGCATCTTGGAAATGGATTCCTCAGCCCCCGTCAAGCCTTTACATGATTGCAGCCCCAGATGACACCTGACTGACAACTTAGGAGCAATCACAAGCCAGAACTGTCACATTGAGCTACTATTGAATTCCTGACCAATAGAAACCTTGAAAAATGATAATAGATCATTGTAGTTTTAAGCCACTAGGTTTGGTGTGATTTGTTCCACAGTAGTAGATAACTAATAGAAGTGTTTTCTTCATTTTCCTTAGGATCTTCCTGAAATGTGTCTTTCATCTGCTGCATTAAAACTCATCAACAATTTTTTATTTTCAACATATTGAGTCCAAACTCCTCTTTATTTTCTGTAATTTGCAGCCTACTTTAATTCTCACCACTCCACCCATGCTGTAATGTAGCATAGATATACTTTCAGAAATTAGTCATTATTCCTTAACTAGCCTCTATGAAACTAGTGTGGACTTGGGAGTCAGAGAGTCCTGAGTCCTAAATCAAAATCTACTTCTTTTTTGCCTATTTAAACTGACTACACTCTCAGAAGAGGTCACTGCATGAAGAGTGGAACACAACCCATGACAAGAAGGAAGAAAAGCACCATTAGGATCAAAAAGTAAAAGTAGGAATGAGACTAAAGTTGGATATATCAGTTAGCTATTGTTGTGTAACAAATTATCCCAAAAGTTAGCAACTTAAAACAACACACACTTATTATCTCACAAAGTGTCAGCCCAGGATCTGTGATCCCATATGAAGACTGGACAGAGGAATGACCTGCTTCTGAGTTTGTGTGATCATTAGCAGAACTCAGTTCCTTGTAGACAGTAAGACTGAGTTTCAAAGTCATCAATAGTGACAAAGTCTGCTAATAAGATAAACATTACAATCTTTTGCATCCTAATCACCAAGGTGACATCTCATCACTTTTATATTCTACTGGTAAAAAGCAAGTAACTAAATCTACACTCAAGGTTTGGTGGAGTAGGAGGGCAGGTTACAAGGGGCATGAATGTTAGGAGGTAGGAATCACTGAGGGCCATCTTAGAAGTCTGCCCACCATGCTTTGGGTACATAAAATAATCTAGATATTCACTTTCATGGCCTGGTGTTTAAGAATATAGACTCTGTTGCTGGGCATGGTGGTAGGCACCTGTAATCCCAGCTCCTCAGGAGGCTGAGGCAGGAGAATCGCTTGAACCAGAGGAGCAGAGATTGCAATGAGCCGAGATGCCACCACTACACTCCAGCCTGGGCAACAAGAGCCAAACTCAATCTCAAACTCCATCTCTCTCTATATATATAGACTCTGGAGCTAGACTGTCTGAGTTCAAATCCCAGCTCTGCCACTTTTAAGCCTATATAACCTCACGGAGGTTATTCAACAGTACCTACCTCACGACAAAGTTCACAACATTCATAGGCTAAAAGTAAAACTAATTCAATTGTACTTTTAGTGCAATGGTAGGAAACAGTAGGAAAAGTACTATTCATAGTACTAAGACCTTACAGGAAGTTCTTCCGAGCACCCCATGGGTAATGGAAGCAACAGCATTTTCCAGAAGTTTCACAGTAAACACTACAGTGAGTTTCTGTAGACCACTTGCTAGAACTAACCTTCATCTAAACCAGTGGCACTCACCAAAGTTCAACAAGACATGAGCAATTCTTGGAAGAGCCAGAAAAATCAGATCTACAGCCTAGCTCGCCCCAATCTGATTTGACCTCACTGATTTCAGAATATTTGAAAGAACAGAGAGATGGCATGTCCTTTATGTAATTCTCCCTAAAAGTAATTTCTTTCTACAGATACTTTGATGAAGACTAAGTAGCCATAAGTTAGAAACTGTATTTCCTGGTATAAGGATTCAGATAATTTACATACATAAGATTTTTTATTATTTTCTGGTACAAAGTAATCTAATAAGATATTTTGATGAAGACTAAGTAGTCATAAGTTCAAAATTGTATTCTCTGGTATACGGATTTAGGCACAAAGTAATCTAATAAATATTAAATATAAATATTAAGGGTTTTGTTGTTTTCTGTTGCTGGTTGAAAACAAGCCCCAGTCTTGATCTGAATTAGGGCCCCACCACTTACTGGCTTACTCTATGACTGTGGTCAAGACTTGTCTGAGCTTCAGGGTTTTCATCTTGGAAAATGAAATAATAATAATGTCATCATATTGGGTGGCTAGGAGAATTAAATGAGTTTGTGTTTGCAAATTGCATAGCATGATACTTGGCTCAAAACAAGTTTTCAAAAAATTGTAACAATCCTTAAATATTATTTTTGACTGAAAAGTCTCCTTATACCACAAGTTTGTGAATCCTAGGGCTGGTTGATTTGATCACTATTCAGCAAATATTCATTCTTTCCCTTTCCTCACTACAGCCTACCACCCAAACCTCCATGGCGGAGTGTACTTCCCCAGACTATGGCTATGTGACTTTCTTTGAACCATGCAAGTAGACAGAGGTGACAGTGTAAAAATTATTCTAAACCTTGAACTTAAGGTATATCATGCATTCCCTTTGGAAGCTATGAACTTCTGCCAGGAGAAACACACCCCTCTAGCCTGGGCCCCAAATAAGACACATGCATTACAGCTTCAGCCAATTTGCAGCCTGGAAGCTGGAACCTAGAGCATAGAGTCCAATTTAGTCCAGTAGAACTGTAGCTGGTCTTGAAACTCATAAATGTTAGAATAATTTTATCTTAAGCCCCTGAGTTTCAGGGAAATTTCTTACATAGTATTACTGTGGCACTAACTGACTGATATACTGGATAAAGTCACTTTAACAACTACTCTCTGAGACATTGGGCCCCTACCTGCCAAAGGATAAAACCTTTGCTCTTCCCTATGTTGCATCTCTCTATTGGTCCCCAATGCAGGGGGGTGTCATTATGTATAATTTGTGTCTCATTTTACCTATGCCCTTTCCCTCTGTTCCACCATGGCTCTCAATATCATTCAAAATCAGTCTCAGGTTACTTGGTGAATACTTTGTTTTGTTTTTTTCTTTTAACTTTTTATTTTGACATAATCAGATAATCACAGGTAGTTGTGTCAGCTACCTGTTGCCAATGATGACATTTTATATAACTAGGGTATGATATCCAAACCAGGACATAAATAAAGCAAAAGTGAAATATATCTCTTTTTATCTCAACTTTACTTAGTAGCTATGCAATCCTTGGTGAGTTACCTATTATTACTGAAGCTCAGTTTTCTCATTTATAAAATGGGGATAATAACTCCTACTCCAAAGGTTTGTGGGAGAATTGAGACAATATTCCTAGAACACCTAGAATGGTACTGAGTTTGGCACAGAAGAGGCAATAAATGGCAGCTCTTGTGATTTTTCTGTAGGTTTCACAGTGAAAAGCAAATAGTAGGTTCCCAAGTCGTATATACTGATGAACACCTTCTCTGTGGGATCGATAGAATAACACTGGATTTTTCTTTAAGAGTTCCACAAGACTTGTCTTCAAGACTTCAAGGATAAAGAAAAGATAATTCAGACACTCAAAAAGAAAAGACAAGTAACCTACAAAATAGGGTTACATATCTCTGCAGTGACACTGAAAGCCAGACAGTAATGGAGCAAGGAGTACAATATTCCAGTGGAAAGAATGTGAGACTCACACAAAATCCAGTCAAGATGTCACAACAACAAAGAGGTGGCAGAGAAAGCATGAAATGGTTCAGAAAAACCAGCACCCATGAGCCCTCTTTATAAAACCAGTTGAAATGAAATCCAGATGAATAGGACCCTACAGAACTAAAACCTCAAGAATGGAGAATCTTTGGTCAAACAATGGAGAAGGAGCAGAGAATCCTTTTACATAGAACTGATATTAAACAATTGTCAGAACTATGGTTACCAAGCATAATGTAACCATTATGCAAACTATCACAGCATGAAAATAATATAGGAATGAGGAAAACAGCAAGGGAAAATTTAGTAAAGTGTGAAATTACTAACATCCTCAAATTTCATAGTAGGGAGTCAATCAATATTATCTAAAATTGAAACTGTAATTCAAAGATATGTAATGTCTCCCACCTCTTAATGTTACTAATCATTTTTTCTTTTAACCTTAGAGCAATCTTTTAGGAGCTAATATCTCTTGCAGAAATAAAAATCTGTATGAAGTTTAGTGATTCTCTCAGTTCCATATCAGTTTGACTTCTTTCTGAAGTGAAGTGAAATTAATGAAGTAAAGTTAATAATACTTTCATAAAACTGGATGAATAACAAACTACTAAAATAAAAACACGGTTTTGTAGGACTATCTGTTCATCTTTACTTCCATCCTTCATCCTGGCCACATACTTTGGAAGGTGCTCAGGACAAGGGTCACCCAGCACTGATGATGTTTATTCCTCGTGGGTGGGAATTCCAGCTGGTTTTTATTTTATTTTATTATTTGTATGTCTCTGTATTGCTTGATCTTTATCACATGGATGAATTGTTTTATAGCAAGGCATAAAGTCGTTGTGACTTGGCATCTCATGGGCTGATCTTGCAGCCATTTCCCTTTTTGTTCCAAGTACTGCTTAAATAATGTAAACTGGAAAGAGAAGCCGGCTTTGATCTGATTTATTCATGCTGTCCATTTACAAAAACCAAAGGCAGTGGGTAAAGTCCCAGCCAACCTGCTTCTTGTTGCATATAAACATGGCCATAGAGAGCCACAGGAAGGACGGAGGGGAAGGTGCTCAGCCATCAGTGTGGGCGTGGGTCTCATCTGTGAGTCATCCTCTCCCTTCCACCCCTACACACTCTTGAAAGCCCATCTCAGGGTCTTCATCAGGACACTCACTCAGAGCGACACTTGAATCATATCTGAGAACAGGTCAATTCTGAGAGCCGGCCTCAATCTATTTTTCTGCCTCTTTGGCTTCTCTTCCTTCTGAAACTTGGAGCAAATAAGTATTTCTTTCTGATACGTTGTTAATTTTCACAAAAACAACAAAAAATCTGTACATTCGGGAACTTTTGCAAGGTACCTGGTGCTTAGATCAATAAAATTCATTTCCATTTTGTAGCCATTTGTAACAAAACTGGAACTTCCTTGGCTGTGACAAGAAGGGACTGTTTCCTACCAGCTGCTGAGTCACCGGCTATAGTTCTGTCGGGTAAGCTCTCCTGGAGCGAGCTGCAAATGCTGACTGCCACAGAAACCAGAAAGCCTCACTCCATGACACTGACAGATTCAAACAAACACTTGGATGGTTATCCAGGGGGTCTGAAAGGACACTGCCCTGCATAAAACCTAAAACTGGAGTTGGTTGTGGAAGGCTATAGGCTCAGGCGGTTCTGAATCTCGTTGCCAGCGAAAACCCTTGGGAACCTGCTGAGAAGAAAGATCCACTTGAGGACATGGGCCCTCCCCACTTTCAGAGGGTGTGCAGAAAAAAGTGGGTCCCTCTCCACTTTTAGTGGCCAAGCAGGAACCTACACAGAAGGAGAGCTGAGAATGGATGTCTGTGCTTCCTAATGACGCTGCCTCAGCCAGAGGGCTCCCATCATCAGTCACCCTCTCCCATCACCCTCAAAATGTGCAGGGTGACAGTGCTGTGCATCCCTGCCCAAAGTGCATGCTGGTCAGCCTTGCCCAGCTAAGCACCTCTCTTTATGGTAGCGAGAGCTGCTCTTGGCCCATCTCAGCCCATAGTTCTCTAGCACAGCTTGATGAGTGTTCACGGCACCACACAGTGCTGTGTGTGTGTGTGTGTGTGTGTGTGTGTGTGTGTGTGTGTGTCCATGTGTCCTGACATCCCTCAAACACCACTAATGTTGCTAAAAGGGTGTGTGTTTGTGCATCATATACCTTTTCTATTAACACTTGTTAAAATACTGTTAAGTTCAAGGCAGAGGAAGCATTTCTGAATTCGGGTTATTTGTGAATGCTCCATGCACTCCATAAGAAGACTTCAATTACACAAATTAAAAAAGATTTTTTAAAGGACTTCATTATAAGCAATTCATGCCCCGCCCCACTCCACCCTCTGCATGAATCCACAATGACCCAATGAAGTCACAGTTTACTGTATGTAATGGAAGAAGAAAAAAGGGGGATTTTGTTTAATGTAGGCTCAAAACACCATCCCTCACATTCAATGGGTGAACAATTAGTTCTACATATAAACGTGTGCACATCTGAGATGTAAGGAGAATTTCTCTTTCTCCTTCTTTTTCATAACCTTTCACTCTTTCCTGGGACCTGCCTCTCAATTGTCCTCCAGATTCCAATACTTCAGGCTTTTCTCTTTCCCCGATGGCAATCTCATCCCAGAGAAAATTTGAAAAAATCCATTCACAGGAAGCTCTAAACGTCCATTAATGTAAATGTAAATATTTATAGGAGCTTGTTGCATATGCATCCATCTTCTATATTAAAGCAATGAGATCTTTTCAGTGCCCGATCAATTTTTGTGCACTGAGAAAACTGCTCAGAAAACATTCCTGAAATTAGGACAAAATTCGCTCTCCCAGTAGTATTCATATTTTAGCAGAGCCTCAAAGCCAAGACAATTAAACCTTAATGGAGAGACATTGACCAGTAGGCAGAGGAAGCATTTCTGAATCAGTGAGGCCTTTTGTAGTCCTCCAAAAGATGCCACCCAGTTGGCCACCTTCGTTAGTAGTTCATTAGCCCAAGTTTCAAGCAATCTGGTTTATTCTTTGATCTGCGGCAGTAATTCTGAGGATCCATGTGTTTGATAGGATGAATACGGGTGTCGTGCAGAATAAAGGAAACTGTGGTCACATAATTTTGGCACAAACAAAATTAAGCAGGTGTTTCTACTGAAGACTTTCTCGAGTATTAAATACACCAAAGTGCACTTAGGATCTTCAAGAGGAAAATGCATTCCTTGATGCTTCTCCAAGTCGATCTCTCTTGACTCCAAGCTCTGAGACACAAATCTTCAGCAGTGGTTCTAGCATTTAGATTCCTGGTGGACATAATAATTGTCTTGAGGGCTGTGGCAGCCACAGCGTTGCATGGCTCAGGTCTTTCCCATCTGCTGTGGGGTGTGCAGTTGGATGGCATCTTTCAGAAACTGCACCTTGATTTCACAACAGTGTTCTTGCCAAGCCAAAGCTTCCCCTTGGCTGCTCCAGCCAATGACAGATTTCAGCAGCAGCACTAGAACTGGCCATTCCTCTAATGCAGGGTTTCTCAGCCTCAGTTCTACTGACAGTGAGAGCTAGATAACTCTTTGTTTTGGGGGCTGTCCTGCCCATTACAGGATGTCTAGCAGCATCCCTGGGGTCTACCCGTCGATGCCGGGAGTCTCTTTCCATCTAAGGTATCACAACCAAAACTATCTCCAGACTGCAAAGTGTCCCTGGGAGCAGAATTACCCTCAGTTGAGACCATGTATTCTAATTGGCCATCTTGACTTGAGGACTCTCCAGCAGCCTAGCTAAAATGTTCTCCAATCTACACTGTAGCCTGAAGTTCTTCCTACAAAATCTTCCTTACTTTCTGCTTTCTTTTGACATGTGCTGAACCTGCATCACTGCCAGCTCTTCCACCTTCTGCAGCCCCTCCATGCCTTTCTCCTTCACAGACACCATATCCTCTAAAAGATACATGTACCCAGATTCTGGAAAAGGGAACTTATTTGGGAAAAGGTCTTTGCAGATGTCATTAACGATCTTGAGATGAGAGGGGTCATCTTGGATTTAGGGTGAGCACTAAATGCAATGACTGTTGTCCATGTAAGAAGAGAGGAGGACACAGAGATAAGGAGGAGATGGGCATATGAAGATGAGTAGAGACTGCAGTGACACATCCACAGGGTCTTGCTCTGTTGCCCTGGCTAGAATATAGTGGCACAATTTTGCCTCATTGTAACCTCTGCCTCCCCAGCTGAAGCCATCCTCCCACCTCAGTCTCCCAAGTAGCTGAGACTCTAGGCACATACCACCATACCTGGTTCATTTTTGTATTTTTTGTAGAGACCAGGTTTTGCCATGTTGCCCAGGCTATTCTGAAACTCGTGGGCTCAAGTGATTCTTCTGCTTTGGCCTCCCAGAGTGCTAGGATTATGGGTGTGAGACACCTTGCCCAGCCCCAAATGTCTGCATTTTAAAGATGCTTTTATTTTTATTTATTTATTTATTTGAGACAGGGTCTTGCTCTGTTGCCCAGGCTGGAGTGCAGTGGCACAATCTCAGTTCACTGCAACCTCCACCTCCCAGGTTCAAGCGATCCTCCTGCCTCAGCCTCCCAAGTAGCTGGAATTACTGGTGCATGCCACCATGCCTAACTAATTTTTGTATTTTTAGTGGAGATGGGGTTTCACTATATTGACCAGGCTGGTCTCAAACTCCTGACCTCAAATGATCAACCCACCTTGGCCTCCCAAAGTGCTGGAATTACAGGTGTGAGCCACCATGCCCATCCCATTTTTATTTTATTTTACCAAAAATCTTTAAATTTGTCTTTACCTACCAAGATTACTAAAGTCACGTGAACTAAAAGGCATTAGAGTTTCTGTTTTTCCAATAAAATATTTGATTTATTTTATTGGCTTATTATTTTAAGCCAATTAACTAGAGTTTTTTCACACACACAACACATATAAATACACAGACAGACAGAAGAAAATCCAGTAGTCGTAAGATTTTTCATTTTCCAGTTTTAAAGATTCTTAATTGGATTACTAGCTGCAGGGTGGAGCCCTTCAAGGAACAAGACCAGGAAAGCATGTTGTTTCTAGGGCCTAACAAGCAGGCACATCTGGAAAACAAAACAGATCCCCAAAACTTGAGGGTCTCATTTTTATACCAGTTCCTGGATCTTTGAAAGAGGGAATCAGCCCATCTCCCATGGAAATCTTATTTCTCAGTGGAGGTTGGGGACATTTCCATATCTTCTAGGTGGCCAAGAGCATGCTTCTCTGATCCAAAAGTGCAGAGTCAAGCATTCCTCCATAACTGCCATTAGCCATCCCCAGAAGTATATTTCTTACCTAGCTCTCTCATAATGCAAAGTAATCTCTGATACCCCTAAAAGTCAAAAACATTAGGCAATGTAATGCAAAACAGAGCTAGCCTTAGATTTTGAGAGGGACCTGTCTGCTTACAGCTCTTGGGGTTCCATGAGGAAAACAGAGGTTTTTTCCAAAACACGGTCTGTGGTACCTTTTTTGTTTTTCCCAAAGAGTCCCAGGCTTTTAGAAATTACTTTAGATCCTCTCATGTGGGCATTGAGAGTGGCAAGAAGACAGACTGGGGAAATAATTCAGTTGACTGAATAGAAAAGCAAACAAAAATTTTTTGTCAGGAAAAAAAGCAAGATTTTATATATTTATTTATTTATTTATTTATTTTTGAGACAGGGTCTCACTCTTGTCACCCAGGCTGGAGTCTAGTGATGTAATCATGACTCACTGTAGCCTCAGCCTCCTGGGCTCAAGCAATCCTCCCACCTCAGCCTCTCAAGTAGCTAATATCACAGGTGTGTGCCATCACAGCTAGCTAATTTTTTGTATTTTTAGTAGAGATGAGATCTCACCATGTTGCCCAGGCTGGTGGAGAGCTATTTAAAACACAGGTGGCTGGGCCCTGTCCCTAGGCTTCTGAGTCAATAGATGAGGGTTTGCATTTCCAAAACATCCCCAGGTGGTACTCATGCTGCTGTTTCATGGAACACATTTTGAGAACCACTGAACTAGAAGAAACCCTTGACAACACATTCCTCTAAAGAATTCCAACCTTCCAGAATACCAAATGCTCTCTCTGAAAAAAGGTCCCTGAGACCATCTTTTCTTACTCTTTCTTGTTATACTAAAGAGGGAACTGAGGCACAGAGAGGTGAAAGGATGCCCTGCAAAATCAGGCAGATCTCAGATCTGGGTTTTGAGCCAGAGTTTGTTGATTCATACCAACACATCTGCCCACAAGACCTGTCCAGCTTTCTCTATTTCTTCTAAACTCAGCCCTGCAAAACGCGGCTGGTATCAATTCCCAATGCAAAAGTAGCAGCAGAACATTCCACGTCACAAAGCTAGAGTCCAGTCTCCAGTGGGAGAGGACACCAGGGCCCCATAACTAGGATTGTGGGAGTGAAAGGGGAACTGCTGTGGAGATTAAAATCGAACATACCCAAAAGCTCGGTTCTGTCATCCCTATATATCAACTGACAAAAGTAATCAAAGAGCTCCTACCTCATTTTCATATATAGATTATAAGATTATAACCTATAGATTCTTTGCACTTTGAAGTGCAAAGAAATTAGCCAATGTCTACTCTGAATATTTCCCTAAACCTTAAATGCTGCTGCCTCTTTTTCAATAAAAATATCAGCACTGAGCTTTCTGCTCTCAGGAAGGCTGCAGCTTGTTATGTCTAACACAGACCAGAATTGACTTTTCTTTTCCCCCTTTTAAGTGTTGTTGAGTCTACAAAATGTAAAAACAAAATTTGCCAGACTTTGTTATTGAATTGTCCAGCTTCTTAGCATTATCTACATTGTTCCATTTGAACCGACATAGCAAGACCGATCTTGGACAAATATGGCCCAAAACACATTGACTCAACTTCTTTGTGCAGAAGGGATTTCTGAGCAGCACATGGTCCTCACATTGCAGTCAAGTCTGGAAGCTTGGGAGATTATAGGAGGCTCTTATTTTTATTTTGCTGCCAATAACATGATGGATTGAAGAAAGCAAACAGCTCTTTTATCATGTCACATAAATCCTTATGACTAATTTACTAGCACAGTCATCTCCAAAGAGCAAAAATGGATACTGGGTGAAATCTGTTATCATCAAAACCACCGCAAATTAGGCAGTGATTAATGTTTTTGTAACTATGGAGAAAAGAGCAATGGGAACCCATTTTCACAGTTTCTGTGAATGTAGAGCAAGTGACTAAATAGTCAGTTAGTGGCTTCACTCAAAGATATTTTTCACTGTTTTCTTCTGAGCAGGGTGAATGGTGATAATGAATATTCCAAAAAGTATTTCAAATGGTCTAGGCAATTTCTCTAGAAAAGTGGGCAGAATATTCGCGGGGACTAGGGAGAAGCCAACAAGTGTTCACAAAGGCCAATTTTCTCATCTGCAAAGGTAAAGGAATGTATCTCCTGTGAGAAAGGCAGCAGCATGAAATCCAACACACCTGGGTGACAGGAAGGTCCTGGGCAAGGATAAGGATTATGTTAGTGACCGTTGATTTCTCCAGCCAGACACCATGCTCAGTACATTGCATACATCGTCTCATTCATCCCCCGTACAACGCTGTAACTTACACTCATCACTGTCCCCATGTTTCAGTTGAGAAAATTCATGCACAGAGAAATTAAACAATGTTCCCTAAGCCACATGGATTGCTGATAAATTGCAGAAGCCAAGTGAATACTCACTTTAATCTCATTCCACAATCCACACCCTTAATTTAAGAGTAAACTGCCAACTTTCCTATCCTACTCTTGTTCTTATTCCCAAAAGGATTTAAGGCAACTCTTTAAAGAACCATTATGGTTTCAAAATAAATAAACAAACATAAGTGAGGAAAGTGGAGTATAGAAAAAAATATCATGAAATGTGTGTTTGTATCCATTTCAGGGCAGCTACACTCTTGCATTTGAGGTCTCTGAGATTTTATTCTCAAGGTGAAGCATGTGTTTAAATAATATCTAGATTTCCAATAATTGGTTAAGTGGAAGTATGAAAGCACATATGTGTTGTGAAATGAAATACTTGCAAGTCATCCCTACTAGTAAAATATTAAAACACATAGTTTCATCTAATGGTCATTAATTGAAATTAAGGCAGACTCTTTAAAAAAAAAAAGGCAATCCATTTTGGGAATCAGTGCAGAAATAAAGTATTTCTTAGTCGTCCATCCTTGCTTCATACACTGCAGTGACCTTTAGCATTGAGGGATTGTGAAGTCTTTTCTGGGCACCATAAGTTGGCCTCTGTTTCTACACGCAACACAGTCCTGTAAATGTATGACAAAGGTCAGTATGATAAAAGTGAGCAACTGAAAAATAGTCCTACCCAGTGTACATAAGATGACCTCTTTTCTTTTGAGGCAAATAGATAAAATATTGAGTTACATATTGTCCTTCAGACATAATCTTCAGCAATATACCTTCATTATGTTATACATGTTTGTTAAGTTTCTTTTCATTCATAATTGATCATACATTCATTTTACCAGCCAATGAACATCAGACAGGGTTGAAGATTTGCTACTTCTGATACATCAGTTGCTTTCATTTTGATTGCAATTGTGTTATATTTATAAAAGCTACACTTTCTATTATATTACTAGAACTTCCTTGTTTTTTTATTCATATTTATAGAAGAAAATCAGAAGAATACAATATAATTTTTTAAAATGCCAAGACATATGCATCTTTACCAAGACAGCCTATCTACTGAAAGGGAACTATCAGCAGTAGCGGGCATCTCTAAGTTACAGCTAGAAATGTCCACTCTTCAGCTGACACACACAGACTGCAATATTTTAAAGGCAAGTTAGGAGTGTTGAAGTATAGTTTGCAAAAGTACATGATGTTTAAAAATATTAAATATATGAAAATTGAGGACTACTTATGTCATATAATTACAATATCCCTTGGTATAAACAGAACAGGCTTCATTTTCCCAATGCTATCAGAAAGCAAATGATACAAAAGAAAATCAAGATTATAGACCCATGAATGGAAAAGGGAAAGGTGTCGTTGCCTGCAAACATTTGTGTTCAACAAGGGAGCCAGTTTGTATGCACATGTTCTTTCCATTCCCTATCTATGAGCAAGTCTTCTGAAAGCTCTGGATCTAGAATGACTGAGGTGCTAAGTTTTAGTCCCTAGAAAGGAAGGGTAAATGAAATCAGCTTTCTGTAGAAGTACACAAATCGGTTTTATTCATCTGCCAAATGGACAGTTGCATACACATATCAAACAGTAAGGCAGACTGACAGCCTTTCTCAAATGAAATTAGAGGCGTTTAGTTCTGTCCTAATTAGCTCACCCTAAAAGATCAGGGTTTCTCAACCTCAGTATTATTGACATTTGAAGCCAGATACTTCTTTGTGGCAGGGATATACTGTGTATGGAGAGTCTTTAGTAGCATCCCTGGCCTCTGCCCATGAGATGCCAGTAGTCATTCCCCATACTTGGCAATCAAAAATGTCTCCAGACATTGCCAAATGTCCTCAGGGAAGGAGTGAGCCAAAATCATCATGTCTCCAACCTGCCCAGTAAGAGTCACAGCCTTAGATGATCAAAGCCCTTTAAGCCCACAAAGGACTTGGGTATGCATGTGTCTGTTTGAAGGATTCAAGTACAAAGAATTGCTTTCCAATCTGTTCCTGTAGCTGTGCCATGCATAAATAAGCCAATATTCAGGGATACTATAAACCCGTTCAACCCATTTCTCCAGCCAGATATTTGCTGAAGTTAGAACTGTATCACCCAGTCCACACACCCATGTGAATGATATGGATTGGATTGTTAGTCTCAGTGATTTCTGAAACTGGATATCTGTCAAAAGTTAGTAAAAGAACTACAATCCCCAAGTTTTGCTTAAATAGTCATTTAGCAAATTAAATGTTCTTTTAAAGTTCTTAAGATGCATTAGCTAAAATTAGAAATTACCTAAATGGCAGGCAACAGAGCTATAGTTAATTAAAGCGTAGTATATCCTTAAAATGGAATCGCATGTCATCCTTAAACATATTTTTGAAGAGTATATAATGACACAGGAAAGTGCCGAGGACATGGTGATAAATAAACCAACCAGTATTTAGAATGATATAAATACATGTGCACATATTGTGCTGTTCAAAAAACTATGAACATAATGTTGTCAGTGGCTATCCCACAGTAAGGCGTTGTTGATGGTTTTCATTTCCCTCTTTTTGCCTTTATTTTCCACATGTTCTTCATTGAATGGTCAGCTGTTATATAATTTGAAAGACCCAAACATTCTGTAAAACATGCTACCTATTAATATATGCAAAACAAAAATCAAAAGGTAATTTTACATGTTCTCTTTTCCTATAAAATCTATCTTGGATGTTCAATTACTTACCAAATTATTGTTTTGCTCAATAATTGGCAATATTGATTGTCAGCTGGTGGCAAACACCATCACGACTGTGTTTGTGAATCAGAACTAACACTTTCTTCTCACCCATGGTATCAATGGAAAACACAAACAAGACAGCACCCTTCTTTGCTAGAAGTAAGGCGTCCCTTGCAACTGTCTTGATTCTGTTTGGCCACGAGGTAACAAACACTGGTACCAATACATAGATCTCCAACATTCATTTCTAAATCAAAAGCCATAAAGAACAAACATATCCACTTCAAAGATAACACATGAGTCAAAAACAGTCTAAGACATGACAAACATTTTTTAAAAACACTGAAGAATATGACTAAGCTTAGGAGGCCTTAATGACGATTGGAAAAGTGGGAAGCTTGATGAGGATATGAAGGGCAGCAGTAGAGAGGAGTTCATTGAAGAGCAACTTTACAGACAGACCTGTGACCCAGGTGCACAGCCAGAGCTCCAGCAGATGGCAACGGAAGGTAAACCAGGCATGCAAATTAGCTCAGGACCACAAGGACCAGGGCAGAAAGGGGGGTGAACAGTTTCTTTATCATTCTACAGAAGAGTTATATTCTTACCTGCAGACCAGAAAAATAGGAAACAACCTGTAATGGTTGGAACAGAAGACAATACTGAGCTTCATCTCCAATCTCTATTACTCCTTGTAAAAAGTCTTTTGGGGACTATAATGAGTCCATGATAACCATTGCTTTGATCATTTTACTGTTACTTGGGGGGCAAGTAAAGGACAGCTTTGGACATTTTGTGCTTCTAAGTGTTCAACTCCAACACACAAATAAATGAGCTTTGGGTACCACATGAATAATTTCGGAACAAGAATTTCCTGAAAATGAAGGCAACTAAACTCAGAAATGCCTTTTGCAGGCTGGGCATCATAGCCCATGACTGTAATCCCAATATTTTGGGAGACAAGGCCAGAGGATTTCTGGAAGCCAGGTGTTCAAGACCAGCCTTGGCAACAAAGTGAGACTCCATCTCTACAAAAAAATTTAAAAATAGCCAGATGTGGTGGTGCATGCCTGAAGTCTTAGCTACTTGGGAGACTGAGGCAGGAGGCTCACCTTAGCTCAGGAGGTTGACACCATAGTCAGGATCGTACCCCTGCACTCCAGCCTGAGTGACAGAGAGAGACCCTGTCTCTAAAAATATGTTAGAAATGAAACACAAAAATAAATAAATGCCTTCTGCAGAAGGCCAGAACATTTCTACCCTTTGTGTCTAGTATATTTGCTGACATTACCAAACGAACAATTTCTCTTGGGCTCATTTTCTTATCAGTAAAACAAAGGACTCAGGAAAGATAAATTTTATGGTCCTCTCCAATTCTGTTATTCCAAGGTTCTAGACTTCTTTACCGCATAGCCTACATTCCTATCTGCATGGAACAGAGTAGGTAAGACTGGATCCAAAATGCAATTCAATTCGCTCCTACTCACTCAACACTGAAAATTCACCCCACAAAAGGTGAACACAAAATTCAACTCAATTCACTCAACACTGTGTTGAATGCATCTCTCTTGGAATATAGAAGTAGCTTTGAATTTCTCAAGTGGCTTCCCAACACCAGAATTCTGACAGTTTCTATTCATCAGTGTGTCCCAATGTAATAGGGTGACTCCTTGACTGTTCTTTGGATGTTCACCTTTGTGTGCAACACAAGTATCCTGCATGACCTCTTTTGATGTTCTTGGAAATAGCCCTGTTTGGTGAGATGCACACATTCTGCAGACTCTTATACAAGTAAATAGCAGCAAATGATCGACGTTCCCACTTTGTTTCACATCAGAGTCAAACATAGAGGAAACAAGCATGGTGCTCAACAACATTTGGCTTGGTTATCACGGCCTCTAGCAAATGCATTCCCAGGTTCAGCCAAAGTTCAGCTTCATTTCCATCTGAGAGACTTTATTTTGGGTTTCAGAGCCCTGTTTGGCTGGATAACTCCACTTTGATCATTTTTTATTCTTCCTGCAACATGATTTCTTAAAAGCAATGCTCTTTACATCTCATTTGGGGGCTGCACTTAACACTGATCAAAGATAATGACATTTTCAGCAAGTGAAAGATACCATTTCCCTGCTCAGTCTTTTTCTAGGGCAATTTGTTGAAGCAGATTTTAGGGAAGGCTAAAAAGTAGGGGAAGTGCTCCAACTTGTGTTGCTGTGGCAACTCCTACAGAGGCTCAGGATACACTTGCTCTGCTTCATGAGTGCTGCTTTACTTCTTAAAATATCGATTTCCATGGTGCAAAGATGCAATTAGTCAGGTCTACAAAGGAGGAGGATTTTTTTCTCTCTCTTACGTGCTAGAAGGTCACGTTGAAATGAAACCTCTTCATCGATATAATAACAGTGGAGCTTAAAAAGCTATTCCATGTGTGCTTGGATGGAGTGATGGGTGGTGTGTATGAAGGCATTCCCCCCAAGGACCAAAACTGTCAGAGACCATCTGAACACAATTATTTGAAGGGGGCAGGGGTAGGTGTCATTACAATGTAGTAGTTAGCAAACAAGCCAAGAAAGTCATCTAGCAAATCTGTTCTGCGGCCGCTTGGGCGGTTCATGGAAGCCTTTTAGGTTGCCTGTAAAACTTATGAACCTTTGTGGTCCTAGTCCCTGACAACTGTGGGGCCCACAACAGGTACCGAACATTCATTCTCTACAGGACAGCATGAAATGTTTTCTGGACGATGCAAGTGGGTACTGTTGGCAGAGGAAGGGGGAAGCACAATGCCTGACCTCAGGAACATTTTATGACCATCATAAAATGGAGGAAAAGTACAAATAAATGACATGAAAACATGCACTGCAAAAAAAGACATCCTACTTTTGCCCCATCCTCTTAATCCATTATATCACTGCCAAAGAGGCCTTCTAAAATGCACCATAGAATCCTTCTCAGGAATCCAGCAATGGACTCTCATTACCTACAGAATAAAATTGCATTCATTTGGGTAAAATTCTAGGCTTTCTTTCATGTGGCCCCAACTATATTACCATCATTTTTCTTCTGTATGTCTTCTCCAGCTGCCTGCTATCATGTTGTTTCTGCATTGACTTTCCTACACTGCCTTTGACCCTCTCCAACTTGGCAAATATATTCAGCCTTCAAGGATGACATCAGACCCCACCCCTTCCAAGAAGCCAACCCTGACTCTCTTTTTCTTTGCCCTTTGCTTTTAGCTTTATTTTAATATTTGTAAGCTACTTGTTCTCATGAGAGATTTCCTCCCTGATACTAGCAGCTTCTTGAAGGTGAAGACTGTGCCATATTCAACTCTACATTCTCCACAGACCTGAACAGGGCGCTTGTACAAAGCAGACTCAAAAAGTACCCACTGCATGTACAGACTTGCAGATGTGGGCATTTGTCTGTGTGTGGTCAGTGCCCATCTCTGCAGACCAAATGAAGCTTTGGCAGTTGTGGGAGAGATTAGGCTGGGTGTGGGATCAGGTGGGGCTTGTCTAAGAAGATTAGATTACAGAGGAGTCTTGAGCAGTGTTTTGCAGAGAGAAAAGAGCTATCCTGGCGAATAAATAACAGACCACAGGGGAACCAGTTTGTGAGAAGGTTGGAGGGCAGGAATAGGGAAGTCCTTCAGAACTTAGTCTGCCTGGAATGCCAAGTATTAACTGAGATGTTAAATGCGTTTAAAGGTAATAAAGTATTATTTTTAAAGCTTCTCTTTCCATTTACCCTTCTTCCTTCCATGAAGGCTGCATGATAGAATGGAAGGAATTGAGGCTTTGGAGCTGAGTGACCTCGTTAGAGAGCCCACTTGTCTTGCTCACCAGCTGTGTGACAGAAATTACTTAACTTTTAGGAGCCTTGGTTTTCTCATCTGTAAAATGGGAGCAATACCTTATAGTACAGATTAAGCAATAATCATAGGGAGCTGCCTTACGTGCTGCACATAGACAACAAAAATGTATGTATTCACATTTTCTCTGTTGGGTAATAATGTATAGAACATACATAAGAATTTAATCCCAACTCAAAGCAAATCTTAATGCTATCTGTAACTGTTAAATAAAACTCTATTTCACTATCTTAAATGCCTCTGCTTTTTGAACTCTGTTTCATAGTTAAAGTGGCAGCTATAAAATCCAAGGACATTGTAACTGGATTATAATTTATAGGTGCAAATTCAGGACTGCCCTTGGAGGCCAAACAGGTACTTAAAATTGGTGGTCACACTGGACTTAGTGACTCAAGAACAAAGAATGGGGTGTGGAAAGAGAAAATAACAAGTAACATCACAGTGGAGAAACCTGGCAGATGCCCCCTAACTGAGAAATCAAGGTCAACACCAGCAGCGATAAGTCATATGGATAGCATATGCCCTTGAAATCATGTGAGAAGAGGGGTACCTCGTGTCTGTGGTCTTCCCCAAACGCTTAAATTCAGGCTAATCATAAATATATCAGAAAAACATAAATCCAGGGACATTCTATATAGTACACTTCATCAGTCCTCCTCAAAACTGTCAAGGTCATCAAAAGAAGGAAAACCTGGAAAACTGTCCCAGCAGAGAGCAGACTGAGGAAACATGATGACTAAATGCAATGTGGGGTCCTAGATGGGATCCTAGGACAGAAAGGGGCATTTTTGAGAAAACTAATGAAATTCAAATAAAATCTGGAGCTTAATTAGTAGTGGACCCATGTTGGTTTCTTAGCTGTGAGAAATGTGCCTCTATGCATTTGTTGTAAATCTGAAATCTGTTTCACAATATAAAGTTTATTAATAATGTAAATAACTACACAAACAGATAACATCTGATGCCTGCATTTACCACCAAGCGAAACAGGGATCATGAACCATTTGAGCTGGATGTTGGCAGAATCAAGGCTGCAGCCACTCAATCCTCAGGCTGCCACACAAGCCTCAAATAGATGTGCCCAGCTTGACTGCCCTGTGGTCATCTCCTTGGAAACATGAATCCTGACTTTCCTTCAAAATCACTCCCTTCCCTGCAATGCACACTACTGCAAAATTAGAATCTCAACAGTCGTTGCAGAGGAAAGAAACGGTTGCATTTGTTTATAATTCTTTTAAGATCGCACAATGCCAATCCTGAGGATTCTTTTCCAAATTATTTTCAGCATTTTAAAATCCATATACATAAATGGCCTTTGGTTGTTTTTTTGTTTATTTGTTTTTGAGACAGTCTCACTCTGTTGCCTAGGTTGGAGTGCACTGCAACCTCTGCCTCCCAGGTTCAAGCGATTCTCATGCCTCAGCCTCCCAATTAGCTGGAATTATAGGAGTGAGCCACCATGTCTGGTGAATTTTTGTATTTTTAGTAGAGACAGGGTTTCACCATTTTGGCCAGGCTGGTCTCAAACTCCTGGCCTCAAGTGATCTGCACACCCCAGCCTCCCAATGTGCTAGAATTACAGGCATGAGCCACCTCACCCAGACACATAAGTGGTCTTTGAATAAACATTTTCTTGAAGGCAGATATTTCAATATTGCCCTTCACAAGTAGAATGTAATGCTATCATAATAAAGGCTTTCATTCACTTATCATTAGTCCCATCAGCAATACGGTGCACTGGGAAGAAGCCAGCCTTCTGAACTGATTGCTGAATCCTGAGTACTTAGATCAGCCTACTACTCTGGTTGTGTGCACCTAGCCAAGGAGTTTGGTCTCGGTTTTCCAAATTTTCTAATAAATGTAATATTCCTTATAACATACATTTGTTAGGAGGGATAAATATATGTAAAATACTGGGCTTCAAGGGGTTAATAAGAGCACAAATATGAATCTGACCATCTGGGCAACGGTAAAGCCAACATTTCCCTTTTGTCCAGAGACAGTGCAGAGAAAGAGTATAAACAAGATGGCATGTGAGCTTTGTGAAAAGCATTGGCAAAATCTTTATTCAATACTTTTGAAAGACCTGCTCCCACTGGATTGCCATGGGTAGTCCTCAGACTCAGTTCAGCTTCAAAATGCCATCCTTCAATTAAAATAAGGTCTCCTGTGTAGCAGAAAGTGCCTTAGTTGCATGTTAGTTATAGAGAAATATTAGCAATGATTCTCCTCCAATATCCTTTTAAAAAACAAAAAATATAATTCTTATTGAAAGCAGCTTAACTGTCTTGTATATACAACCATAACAAAGATGGTTTCAGTGTGTGTGCATGCATGTGTGCGTGTGTGTGTGTGTGTGTGTGTGTGTACATGTGCATGCATGTGCTATACCAGAGTAAGCCATGATTCTGACTACAAACTTTATCCACTAGCTGATGAACAGAGTGGACATGTGTTGCCATTCTAGAAGTCAAGCATCTGGCATTCAGCCTTAAACCAATGATCAAATTTAGCATCATCAACAATGGGACAATTATACCAGAGGCTTCCTGATGTATAATTTATTTTAAAATGCATTTCACTTAGGAGGTATTCTTACCTACCAAGAAATGATAATTTTGAATCCAATTGTGAGCAAATGATCAGAAAGATCCAGAATGGAAGACTTTGTGTTAGACTGTATTTCTCAACCTTGGCGCTATTGCCGTGTGTGTCCAGATAATCGTTCAGGGTCAGAGGGGAAGCTGCCCTGAGCACTATAGAATGTTTAGCAGCATCCCTGCCCTCTACTTGCTGGATGCCAGTAGCACTACCCAGTAGCAACAACCAACAATGTCTCTAGACATTGCCAAATGTCCTCTGGGGATGAGGGGACACATTTGTCTCCCTCCCTCACGCCCTACATGTGATTGAAAACCACGTTGTTAGAAAACTGGCCTGACCCTTCAATATTTTACAGACAACAAAAAGTAAAGGAGGGGGTACAATCCTAGATAACACACAATAACCAAATGCATGCCGGACACAAGACCAATAACCATTTCCTAAGTGTTGGCACTGTTCTCACTCACAGATGCCCTACTGTGCTCAGAATGGGGCTGCATCTTTATGCCCACACCAATCCTGGGGGTGGAGGATACCCTAAAATGCAGACTCTCCATCTGCAGGGGCTGCCCTGTCTGCTGTCCACAAGCCACACTGGACCAGACCTAGAGGAGGGTTAGTTTGTTTGTTTTGAACATACATTTGTTAGGTTGTTGACTCACCTGCAATTAATATACTGTCAAAACATTATTTGAGGCCGGGCATGGTGGCTCGTGCCTATAATCCCAGCACTTTAAGAGGCCAAGGCCAGAGGATTGCTTGACCTCAGGAGTTCAAGACCAGCCTGGGCAACATAGTGAGACCTTGTCTCTACCAAAAAAAAAAAAAATATTTGAGAATAAGATGCCTGACATATCTTTTCTGCTTTGGGGTAGAGGGAGAGGATGGGGGTAAAATATTAGTTTATTGTCTAAGGGAAGTAGGCCCCTATCATTAAACTCAAGATAAACTATAGACATTTGTATGAGAATTTAAAGGTAAAATATTTGAGAAGTGTAATGAAATTATCGAAATAATTTCTATAACATGACAAATTTTTCAATGTTTTTACTTTAAAATACAGCTTATTTATGAGAGAAAATCTGGAGGAAAAGTAGAAAAGCAGAAGAAAATGAAACTACAGCTTAATCATTTAAATGTAATTGTTACCAACCTTTGTAAGGATTGTACTCCAGACCTTTTGCCTACTCACAGGCTTATGTTGTTTGTCATCATAACAATTTTGTCTCTTTCCTGTCTGCCTTGCAATCAGGAGCATTTCTCTGTATTATTATGAATTTTTCTAGAACATCACATTTGTGAGTCAATCATATTCTAAATCACATTTAATATGCCATCCTCTGAAGTGAGACCGTATTCACATGGAGCTGTCCTTTTTGTGAAACAGGTTTACATACCATAAATCAATTTTACATATTTCTAGGAGGAGGATATTCAACGTTCTGAACACGAAAAAAGTGACAAACGTTTGTGATGATGAATATGCTAAATACCTTGATCTTATCAATATACATCATGTATATTATGACATCACTATATACCCTATAAACATGTACAATTATGTATCAATTAAATTTTTAAAATATTTTAAAAGGTTTAAATGTATTTATTCATTTGTTTATTTTTAGACACAGGGTCTCGCGCTGTCACTCAGGCTGGAGTGTGGTGCCATCATAGCTCACTGCAGCCTCAAACTCCTGCGCTCAAGCTACCTTCTCACCACAGCCTCCCGAGTGACTGCGACTACAGGCACGCGTCACTGCACCTGGCAAAAAATGTTTTATTCAAATAAATAAATAAAAGCAAAAACTAGGGATAAATGATCAGAGGGAGTTTTCTTCGAAAACTACTCAAGCAAATTTAATGTCCATCCTGCTACCTCCTTGGTATGTTGATCAGAGCTTGATCAAAGAATAAAAGGACTAGAATGCTTTCTTCTTTCTCACTCTGAGCTACGAGGAATTGGACCACCCCTGGTGCTTCTAGCCATAAAATCATTGGCCAGCTTGGTATAAAAATCCCTTGAAATACTCACAATGCACCTCAGCATGGACAAGAAGGAGCAAGGTGGGTGGTGATTAACCTAAATGAGTTAATCCCCTTCTCTCTGGTTGGTCCTGTGGTTCATTGACTGCTCCTCCTACTCTCAGAGTTGGGGGGGCTGTAAACCCCCTTAGATGTTCACCTGCACAGCATGATTTTGAAACTTTTTAAAGTCTATAGCCTGAAAGACTATAGTTTCATGACCAAGCATTATGCATTTTTAGAAAGAGCAATTAAGCTGAAAATGGAGCTGAGTTCTGACATGCAGAGCACACTGCCGACCCTGGAGCAGGGCTCGGGGAGGACAGAAAGGAGGAAGAGCCAAACTTTTGCTGTCAACACACGTCCAAGAATAAGGCCCATGCTCTGAAAGCAAACACTAGATCACACACGAGCGAGAGCTGTGGGACAGGACAGAGACTTGTGGATGCTGCTTCTTCGTTGACTTTACTTATTTGGGGGAAACTGCAGAAGTCATCAGAGCAGACTTCAAACATCAGCAAAGCAGATGCCAAGCATTGTTTTTTTTAAAAAATATGGATTTGATAGCCCAGGTGACAATGGGGAACATTCAAAAGAAAGCTAACACTGGGACACTTTCTCACCTTTAATTTCTTGCCCTCCACGAGTTATTTGAAATTGAACCACCCCACACGGCTCTGGCTACACGGTTTAAAATGTACTTAGGAGTCAAATGCAAATGAACACATGCAGTTTTATATTGACAAGCCACTGCTTCCCTTTGTTTGATGAATCAATTGTCTTCATTAAAAAAAAAAAATGATGGGAAGGATTGCATTCTTTCCCCCACCACCACCCTCTGCCCCACCACAGGCTGGGGTGTAGTGGCATGATCACGGTTCGCTGCAGACTCGACCTCCCAGGCTCAAGCAATCCTCCCAGTTCAGTATCCTAAGTAGCTGGGACCACAGGTGTGTGCCATCATGCCTGGTTAATTTTTTGTATTTTTAGTGCAAAGTGCTGGGACTATAGGCATGAGCCACCATGCCCGGCCTGCATTCTTTATTTAAATTATTTAGATGGAAATCTGAAGAAGGCAATCCCAGTAGCCTGGACAAAGTGGCCCAAAGCATCGACAGTCAGGACTGTTGGGGGCCGTGTGTATGAAAGGTTGGGTGATGAGGGGTCACCTGCCTCCGCATCACCTGGGAAGTTTGTCATGCGTGTGGATTCCCGGACACTGTCCCAGACCTGCTGAGTCGGAGTCTTGGGCAGGGGCCAGAGGATCTGCATGTTTAACTAGCTCCCTGAAGGGATCTTGCACGTGCCGAAAAGTAAGAAACATGGACTGCAGTTTTTAGAGATGAGATCAACAAGATATAGGGTCCAGGTGTCACAAAACGCACCTTAAAGTTCCTGAGCAAGCAGAAATTGCCAGTGAGTCTTTAGAGAAAGCCTTGGGTTACACAAGCATTTGAAGGGGCCACATGAGAGTCTACAAATAGTGCATCTTCTCTATGACATACTAAACCAACCCCTTTAGACTTGCTGACAACTGCGTAAGAAGAGGATGCAGGGGAGAGAGAGGCATAAAGGGAGACGGGGAGCCATCTGCGGAGAACACAGTGGAGAATTCTTCCTGCTGCCACTGAACCAAAGCCCTACCAGGCAAAGTCCTCTGCTGAAAGCGCCGAGTCTTCTCGGGCTTGTGACAGGTACATCCTGGCATGCTGGTCTGCTCATCAGCAGGCTGTCTCTTGTGAGGGGAACAGCCGCGGGGCATTTATGAACACTATCTTTCGGCAACCCCATGACGCAGGCCTGTGAATGTGCAGCCAAGAATCCCAGCGCACCTCTGGCATCTGTGTGGACGGAGGGCAGTGATGCTGAAATCCGCTTCTGGAAAACGTGGGGCTTCATAGGTTTCTTCCCAAAAGAAGCTTCTCATTTGAATGACTTTAGGAAAGCACATTTGGGGGGAAACTTAAAATGGAAGGGTTATTTTCTTTTGTGGGCCATTCTGTGGAAGATTGCTGTATAATTCTTGTGTGGAAAAATAAAACAGGAGCTTTTATGCTGTTCAAACTGTCAGACTGTGAAGGGGCAGTGACTTCAGCAACTGAGTGGGACACAGTAGGAAACCGGTGATTAGAAGTGGGACCAGTCCATATTTGCTCCATGCATTTCCTACCAATCTTTTCAGGGCCACGGTTGACTTGGTCATGGCACATTGATTATGGTGAGGAGACACAGTGTTAGGCTCCCTATCCACACCAACTATTAGGTATTTGCTATGTGTAAGCTAGACCTGGGATGCCACACAGGAAGAGATAACCCCACCCTTCCTCATTCCTTCTAATCAGTTACCACCATGGGCCCAGGATAGCTCAAATGGGATGGAAAGGCAGCCCCATGTGTATCCAAATTCTTCTTCCAGCAGAAGGGACCTGCTATAGTGAGTCATGATCATCTGGCCTCTGGGAATCTCAACTCCATCTGACTGCTCAGCCCTGCCCGTGCTCACAGATGCCCAGACTCACATCAGCCCAGTTTTCTCTAAATGAACAAAAACTGTAGCAAATACAAATTTTGCAGAATAAAACTTGAAGTCTCCTTCCCTCACTGACTACCTCTAGGTGGAAACATCATGTTTCCCATCTAAGAGACTGATGCTAGCAAACATACCATACCGCTCACATCTGATCCTGCTAACCACAGCACACAGGTGGTTGCTATAGCACCCAAACACCCCCTCCAGGCAATCACAGTACCCCCACAGCAGCTGGATTCAGGAGCCAGGCAGCCTGGAGTTGAGGCAGGCTTCACTCGCTGTAGACCAGCTGTGCACTCTCTTAGCTCTCTCGGCCTCAGTTTCCTCATTGATAAGTAGAGACAATAATAATGCCAACTTCGTAGACTGGCTACAAGGCTTTTGTGAGTCAATATTTGTAAAGGGCTTAGAACAGTGGCAGGCACATAGGTAAGCATATTCAAACAAATTGGTTGGCATAAAATAGAGATTTGTAGCTCACAGTTCAGGAGGGCAGAAGTCTATAATCAAGGTGTTGGCAGGCTTCGTTCCTTCCAGAGGCTCTGAGGAAGAAACCATTCCATGCCCCTCTCCAGCTTCCGGTGTCAGCGGCAATCCTTGGTGTTCCCTAACTTGGGAAATCTCCTGGAGAATCTCCAATCTCTGCATCCATCTTCACAAGCCTCCTCTTTCTGCCTCTTATAAGGTAAACCCACCCCCATCCTGTATGATCTCATGTCTACCTTTACCCTAATTATATCTGCAAAGACCCTCTTTCCAAAAAGGTTACATTCTAAGGTTCCAGGTAGACATCAATTTTGTGGGAACACTATTTAAACAGTACAAGAAAGACAGGTGTGTTTCTGAAATAATTCTGCACATGAAAAGCCAACTTCTCCAGTTTCAGTGTGACTGTCATTATTTCTTCCCGTAATGTTTAAAAGAACTCACCAGTGTAGCTATCTGGGCTTGGAGTTTTCTTTGAGGAAACATTTTTGACTATGGATTTAATTTCTTGAAAATGCATCAAATATTTCAAATTTCCTATTTCTTTTTGTTTGTAATTAGAAATACACTCTTTTTATCTAAATATTTAAATATATTGGCCATAGGGTTTTTTTGTTTTTGTTTTTGTTTTTTTACAATTTCCATTTATTTTCTTTATAATGCCTGGCAGATGTGTAGTTATATCCCCTTTTTCATTCCTGATATCGACATCTTGGACCTTTTCTTTTTTTCTTTTCTTTTCTTTCTTTCTTTTTTTTTTTTTTTTTTTTTCAGGTGGAGTCTCCCTCTTTCTCCCAGGCTGGAGTGCAGTGGTATGATCTTGGCTCACTGTAACCTCCGCCTCCCAGGTTCAAGCGATTCTCCTGCCTCAGCCTCCCGAGTAGCTGGAACCACAGGCACGCACCACCATGCCCGGCTAATTTTTTTTGGCATTTTTAGTAGAGATGCGGTTTCACCATGTTAGCTGGGATGGTCTCAATCTCCTGACCTCATGATCTGCCTGTCTCAGCCTCCCAAAGTGTTGGGATTACAGGCGTGAGCCACCACACCCAGCCTCTTTTCTTTTTCTTTTCTTTTCTTTTTTTTTTTTTTTCATCATTTGTCCTTCCAGGGATTTATAAGTTTTATTAGTAATTTCAAAGAGCAATATTTGGTTTTGAACTTTGGTTTCCTTGATTTTTTCCTTGTTCTATATTTGTTTCCAACTTTATTAATTTCTGTTATTATTTTCTTCTACTTTACTTGGGATCAATATGCTTTTTTCCCTTGACTTCTGGAGACAGACATTGAGATTCTTGACTTTCGGCATTTCATCTTTTCTCATGCCTGTATTTAATAGTAATATTTTCTTCTCTTCAGAGTTTCAACCGAATCCTACAAATTTTGATATGCCATGATTTCACTGTCATTCAGCTGCAAATATTTTCTAATTTCCATTGTAACTTTTCTTTCACTTTTCTACTATTTACAAGAATACTGCTTAATTTCTGAATATGTGGGGATTTTCTAGTTATCTTTTTGTTACTGATTTCTAGCTTACTTCCATTGCAGTCAAGGAATATATTCTATGGATTTTAATATTTTAAGATTTGTTAAAACTTGCTTTATGAGTCAGTATGTGGCTAATTTTGGTCAATTTTCTATGTGCACTTAAAAATAATAGCATACTTTGCAGTCTAAAAGCTTTAGTGTTTTATTACATCAATTAGGAAAAATGTGCCAAAACATGTTTAAATAGTCTCTGCTTCTGAATTTTTGTATACTATTCTTTCAGTTGTAGAGAGAGATGTATTAAAATTTCATGCTTTAAAAAAAGGCAAACTTCTCTGACAAACTCTGCTATCTGTCCTATGACAACACTCAGCACAAACACAATCCTGTCTCAAAGGGGAAAGGCAGAGCTTCCAGAACTTTCCACATCTATAAGCACGTGAGGAAGAACTTAGAAAGATGTTGACTCAGCCCCCCTCCCCACCACAGCTGTATTTGCCTCTAAATTCGCTTGTATCAAAGAAATCCTAGTGTACCTGGCAGCCCTGGGCCCCTTTCCTAGTTGGGAACCATGGGGTGCAGGGACCACCACACTACATCCATGGAGGTGCCATGAGCAGGCTGGGGCCCAGCCAGCACAAGCATCAGCTTGGCCCAGAAGGCAGCAGCTCCTATTCACACCTAACTCTTCCGCAGACCCCAGGCAACTCACCTCCCTCTCACATGCCAGAGGGGACCTGATTTGGAGCTTTGTTGTGACTACACAAACACATATAAATATGCGAACATATATATTTATTGATCTGTAAGATTTTATACATACAAATTTATAAATTATTATAAATATGTAATGTTTGTTTATATATTTATGTAATCATTGTTTTGATTATAATATTAATTATGTAAAATAATTACATATTATGTTGTATTCTTAAAACATTAAATAACTATATATTTATATAATTACTTGTATATAAATAACAAAGTTATAGATTATATAATTTTAGTATTATATAATCATATGATATACATATGTAAATATCACCTAGATTATGTAATAATATAATTTCAATATGGATCATGTGTTTATGTTTATGTATAAGTAAATTATATGTAAATTGATACACAAATATTTATATTAATTTACATATCAACCTGTAAATTATCTATATATGTATGAAATATAAATACATCTTTTAAATATAGTTAATATTTCTAAATATATATTATGTATCTCTATTAACTTCAACACATTAATTTATCTATTTTTATGACCCTTTGTAGAAAGCCAACTATAATCCATGCTGCGGTAAAGTCATTCTCTTCCTACTGCTTTTTTAAAGGAAGTTAAAGCATTTTCGTGGGTCCTGGGCTCTGTGCCTCATGAGCCTGGTGGAGAAGCCTGTGTGGCCTCAGGAGGAGCTCACAGAAGTTTGACATTCTCTGCCACCATGAGACAAGTGGATATTCTGCCCTTGAGATGAAATCAGGAGCTTAGCAAGACAATGTGGGCAGCCCCAAGGTGACTCAGGAAATGTTTAGTGATGATCCTGGATTGTATAGCCTCCATGCACCTGGATGTGATGTCCTCTGAGAGGTAGTGTAGCCCCAAATCCAGGGAACTGGACTGAATTCCTATGAGAGTTGAGGAACCAACAAACCAAGAGTCGGGGAGCTCCAGGGGGTTTCGTCCTTCTCTGAAATGGAAAAGTGAATTTCACAGAATTCACAGTTCTCTCCTTAGAAAGAAACCTGCTAGGTAACACATGTTGATGCTGCAAGCATAGGACTCTGCGTTTATTTGCACAGTTTTGGGTTAGGACCAAATTGGGAAGATTTTATTTTTGTATTTCTATAGTGATACACAGAATCTAATTAAAAAAATGTGAACTGGTGTAAGGAAAAAAAAGCACCAATTAGTGATTATGTTAATTGCCAATGATTTATCACTTGCTGAAAAGTGAGGGATGTTCCTTGGATGGGAACAGAATGTCTACCAGAACATCCTCTTGCCAACAGAGGAAAGGAGATGCAGGAGCAAGGGTTCTTCCTGTTATAAATGTGAATCCTGGCTAGGCACCGTGGCGCACACCTATAATCTCAGAACTTTGGGTCGACACGGTAGGCGGATCACTTGAGCCCAGGAGTCCAAGCCCAACCTGACCAACATGGCAAAACCTCGTATCTACTGAAAATACAAAAATTAGCCAGGTGTGCTGGTGCACCCCTGTAATATCAGCTACTCAGGAGGCTGAGGCACGAGTAAGCAGAGATTGTGGCACCGCACTCCAGCCTGGGTGACAGAGCTAGACTCTGCCTCGAAAAAATAAATAAATAAATAATTTTTTAAAAAAACAAAAACATGAATCCTTCTACCATGAATCACTTCCACTCAACCTATGGAAGATATAATTCCATATAATTTTTTAAAGGCCATATATTTTTTTTAATTTTTATTTTTTTGAGACAAAGTCTCATTCTGTTGCCCATGCTGGAGTGTAGTGGTGCAATCTTAGCTCACTGCAACCTCCGCCTACCGGGTTCAAGCAATTCTTCTGCCTCAGCCTCCTGAGTAGCTGGGAGTACAGACACAACCCACCACGCCCGGCTAATTTTTGTACTTTTAGTAGAGACAGTGTTCCACCATGTTGGCCAGGCTGGTCTCCAACTCCTGACCTCAAGTGATCTGCCTCCCCCAGCCTCCCAAACTGCAGGAATTACAGGCTTGAGCCACCATGCCCAGCCTCTTACGAAATTTTAAGAGAGTGCTTAGCTTCACTTTGCTCATGGCATTATTTAATTATGGTCCCTAATTCCAGCAGGGCAAACCCAAGTGTACTCTAGGCTCAAGTGATGCAAATCAAGGAGAATCAAAAGGGGTATATAGAGAGTAGGGCATGACGGCAGATGTGTCAGATCAACATGGCACTCACTCTGGATTTTTCCAAATAAAAATTCAAACTTTGCAAATGGATGATTCCAGGGCACTTGGATATTTGTATGGGGAAAACTATTAATCTTGACCCTTGCTTCATACCACACCCCCTGGATGACTCAAAGCACATCATATAGGAAAGAACGAAAGCTCTTAAATTTCTAGTGGTGAACCTAAGAGAAAAATATGTCGGAAATCAGATCAAGTGAAGATTTCTACAACAGGACATAAAAGGCACAACTATTTTTAAAAATTGATAAAATAGACATTATCAAGATTACAAACCTTCGCTGTCTGACAGATACAGTTAGGAAAAAATGAAGAGGAAATCCACAGTGTGGGGAAATTTTGCAAAACATATCTGACAGAAGGCATGTATCCAGAACATAGGTAACTCTCATGTACGATAAGAAGAAGAAAAACAGCCCAGCTTTATTTTTTATTTTATTTATTTATTTTCTTGTCTTTTAGAGACCAGGTCTCACTCTGTCACACAGAGTGGAGCACAGTGGCACAATCACAGTTCCCTGCAACCTTGAACTTCACCTTCCCGAGTAGCTAGGACTATGAACATACACCACCACAGCCAGCTAATTTTTTTATTTTTTGTTGGGATAGGATCTCACTGTGTTGCCCTGGCTGGTCTCAAACTCCTGGCCTCAGGTGTTGCATCTCAAGTTTTCAAATGAGCAAAAGGTAAGAATACTCACCTCAAAAGAGAAGATATAAATTGCCAATACACTTATGCTCAAAACCATTAGTCATCAGGAAAATCCAAATTAAAATGCCTATACATTTAATGGAATTGATAAAGTTAAAAAGACTGGTAATAACAAGTATTGATGAAGCAAGCTTGGTGTGTTGGCTTACACCTGTAATCCCAGAACTTTGGGAGGCTGAGGTGGGAGGATTACTTTGAGCTCAGCAGTTCAAGACCAGACTGGGCAACATGATGAAACCCTGTCTCTACAAAAAATACAGAAATTAATCAGGAGTGGTGGTGCATGCCTGTGGTTCCAGTTACTCAGGAGGCTGAGGTGGGAGGATCACTTGAGCTCAGAAGGTGGAGGTAGCAGTGAGCTGTGATCGTGCCACTGCACTCCAGGCTGGGCAACAGTGAGATCCTGTCTCAAAAAAAAAAAAAAGAAAAGAAAAATGCAGTGCAAGCAAAACACACATATATTGCTGGTAGTAATGCAAAATTGTTCTTACACAGTTAAACACACACGAATCATATGACCCAGCAATTCCACTCCTAGGTATTTACCTAATACCTAGGGAAATTAAAACATGTTAGATGGTTGCTCTAACACCATCTCCAGTTATGGAAAAAAGAAGCCACCACTGAACTTTTTTTTTTTTTTTTTGAGAAGGAGTCTCACCTGTTGCCCAGTCTGGAGGGCAGAAGTGTGATCTCACTGCAACCACCACCTCCTGGGTTCAAGCAATACTGCTGCCTCAGCCCCTTGAGTAGCTGGGATTACAGGTGCCCACTACCAAGCCTGGCTAATGTTTTTATTTTTAGTAGAGATCGGGTTTCACCATGTTGGCCAGGCTGGTCTCCAATTCCTTACCTCATGATCCACCCACCTCGGCCTCCCAAAGTGCTGGGATTACAGGTGTGAGTCACCGCGCCCAGCCAACACATTTCCATTTGAGGCTCATCTCCTCATTATTAGGGTTTATGAGAACTCAAGTCACAGAGGTAGTATTTTATAGGCCCCAGAGGAAAGGTGAGCAGGCCCATCAGCCTATGCAAACTAGCATTGGTAGACCTTGGAACCAAGGCAAGGGGGAAAATTATAAATATTCTTTAGGACTTTGAAGGAAAATGTGTATGAAAAATAAAAGAGAAATAAAGATTTTCCTATGTTCCAGCTGGTCTAGAGCAGAGCTAAGAAGGCTAAACAGCATTGTATTACAGCAGGAAAGAAATAGTAAAGTTGACATATAGAAGGATGTATGTGTATTCATATGTGTGCATACATGTGTATGTGTGTTGGCAGCTGTCTAAACTCATTCAAGTAAAGTTAAAAGGCCAGCCTCACTGACTCAATTATGAACTATCTAACTGATTCTGATTTCACAAAGCATTTTCTTTGACAAACATTAATCGAAAGCCTGCTCTACAACCCACCACAAATGAATTTTCCTCAAAAAGTATTCCTTTCAGTAAGTTAGTCTTGTGTTCCAGTTACTATGGTACATAACAAATTATCTCAAATGTATTCACAAATCTGCAACCTGGACAAGGCTTGTCAGAGATGTATCACTTCTGTGTCTCTCGGTCTTAGGTGAGGGAGCTTGAAGGCCAAGGCTAGAATCCTTTGAAGACTCACATATCTAGATGTTGATATTGGCTGGCTTTGGGCTGAGATCTTTGCTAGGGCTGTTGGTTGAACAACTCATACATGGCCTTTTTGTGTAGTGTGGGCTTCCTCACAACATGGTGGCTGTGTCTCAAGAGCCAGTGTTCAGGGAAGAGGTAGAAGCCATGCTGAATTTTATAACCTAGCCTAGGAAATCACATAGCATCACATCTGCCAGATTCTACTTGTTGGGATGGTCATGAAGCCTCATTCAGATTTAAGGAGATAAAAAACAGATACCACCTTCTGATGAGAAATAGCAAGATGCTAGAAGAGGCATGTGGGACCAGAAAACTTTCAATAATTCATGGTCTCCACTCTGGCAACTCACAGGGTGATGATCTGTAATACATTCTATTGCATCTTCTAAGACACAAGTTCTTGGTGACAATTGTGGAACCATAAAAAGAGATGTAATCACCATCCAAACTTCCCTTTGCACCCACAGATCATGAGATTAAAAAGCCTCAGGAGAAAAGAAAATCAGTTATTATTTCTTTATCCACTTACTGCATTAGTACAAGACAGCTCATTCTGAAACTCATTAGAAATTGTAACATAACAACAGATATAATCTTGGAAGAAATATCCACTATCCTTGACCAAAATAATTTAAATGGAAATTGCAGCATTTCTGCAAACTAGTATTTCCTTTCTAGCATGCTGGCTTCGACACAGCAGAGCAATGATTTTCAATTTGTTATGTGCTAAATATTTTAATTACATTTTGAAGTAAGCAGCATTCCAGAAAAGATAAATAGTCCAAAATGGGGTAATTAATTCTTGAAGGTAACCATACTAATATATGCATCTTTCATAGCAAAAATTAATTATTCTCAAGACAACTGTCTGTTCCCCTTATAAATTAGGACATTTCTCCCCTAATTAGTTGAAAATGCCTGTAGGAGATTATCACCACTGGGCTATGGAATTTCCTTCAGCAGTTAATTCCAGTTAGAATTGAGAGGTGTTTTAAATTGAAAGCAGAGTTTTAGGCTTCACCTTGTTTCTGCTCAGTAGGGTGCAGAATCACAAATATAAAACCATCTACGATTATGAAGGGCCATTCATCCTGTATGCATGGATAAGTGTTTAGCAGGGTGACCTGGACAAGGTACCAGTGGAAATATCTCTTTCTCATTTATATTTTCATCTTTTATCTTGCAAAATCAGCTCAGACTAAGAATGCAGGAATGTTTTGTCAAGCTGTATATCATGCTGAGATCCCAACCCAGAAAGAAAGGGCAATGTGTTCAGTCCTGCAATGTACCATTCAGCGTGTTACTCAGATAAAGTTCAATCTAGAACTATCTACCAATGCTTCTTTCTACTCCTCAAGGAAAAACAGCACTTCTCCTCCTTGCCCTGCCCCCCCCCACCCGCCCTACAGTGAGAGTAGTAAACGAATAAGGCAGCTTCAGCCCATTGGAAAAAACCAAAGAACCCTTTCCCTGTGTGTTCTCAGCCTCAATTATCACCTAGCATAACTTTGTAGCCCCCTGAATTGTTGGAGAACTCAGAATTGGTCAATTCAAGGGATGGAGGACCAGGCCAATTCACCAGCATTAGGCAACATCCTTGAGAGCTGGAACCACACACATTCCCAGACGCAGCCCAATTCCCAATGCATAACATCATCATCATCATAATTAGTAAGTGATTAATGAATTTGCAATTAATGAATAAATTATGACAACTGTTCTTTTTTTACTCTTTAACGATTGTTTTAGAATTATTCACTTATTTGCCAACCAGGTACTAGGTCATTATATGGTAGTCAATAAAGGAAGCATCATCCCTGCCTCGTGGGACAGATATTTCAATAGAATTATGTTGATTCCACTCAAAGTTACTTATATCAATAGAGATCAAGTGCACAACCATTTATTTCAAACCAATTGGCTCCAACTTGTTTGGCAGAATTTTTTCGTCAGTTCGTTTTAATGCAAACACTCAGAGACCACTGGAGTTAGTGTCAGCTTTTTAAAAATCTTGTAAAATATCTATTTTTAACAAGATAAAATCTCTGGCAATGCAAGATGCAGAAAGCTATAATACCTGCAAGCTGTCCTCCTACATCAATCTTGTTCCAAGATAACAGAGGAAGATGAAGCTTTCGGATCCAAGATTTGCCCACTGGGGCTGTACCAGGTTAAATGAATATAGATAAGACATAATGTGGAACAAACAAAACCACAGGAAGAACAGTATGTACTGTAGGAGTCTGATCATGTGAGGTTCAAAAACAGACAATGCTAATTCATGGTGATAAGAATCAGAATAATAGCTTTCCTGGTTGTAGGGGAAGATGGTAACTGAGAAAAAGCATGAGAGAATGTTCCAGGACACCAACAATGTTTCTAATTATATCCACTGAATGATGTTTACAGATGCAAGTCTATGGAAAAAAATCATCAAGCTGTATAGTTAAGATGTGTGTGCTCAGCTGGGTACAGTGGCTCATGCCTATAATCCAGCAGTTTGGGAGGCCAAGGCAGGAGGATTGCTTGACCCCAAGGAGTTCAAGGTCAGCCTAGTCAACATGGTTAGACCTTGTTGCTACATAAAATAAATTTAGCTGGGCCTGATGGCATGCACTTGTGGTCCCAGCTACTCACAGGGGCTGAGAAGAGAGGACTGCTTGAGCCTAGGAGGTCAAGGGTGCAGTGAATGGTGATTGCACCACTGTACTGCAGCCTGGGAGACAGAGCTTTTTCTTTTAGAGTCTCTAAAAACATTTTCTTAATTAACAAAAAGGTATGTGTGCTTTATTACATGAAAGTTACACCTCCATGGGAAAAAATTAAAAATATAGAATGGAAAAGATCTTTATGAACTGAAATTTCCAGGACATATTGTTCAGTGGAAAAAAAACAAAGTACAAAGTGATATCTCTATGATATGCTATTTCTCATGTAAGAATGAAGGGGATATAAGAAAATAGTCATGCATTTTATCTTTTGTGCAAAATAAACAGGAGAGATGAATCAGAAGTGAATGTAGCTGGTTACCTAGAGGGGGTGGGTGGGAATGAAGAAGGAATGAGAGAATGGGAGTAGGGGATCAGAGATGGAAGGGTGGGGAGCAGGACTTCTCTGTGTATGTGTTTTGTATGATGTTGACTTTTAGAACTATGTTACTGTTTCCCTTACTCAAAAAGTAATAACTAATTAAAATCAACCAGGACAGTGGTGGTGGCAGTAGAGTAGGGACCCAAAATGGAATTTAAGGAGTAACAAATGAGCCCAACTCTATTGCAAATGAATAACACAGCCATGCTGAAAGAAGAAACGAACTGACCTAAATAACTTTGAAAAACAATATTTTGACCACATATTAGAAGGCAAAAAGAAATGTGCACACATACTGTGCTCTAGTTAATACATGTTCTTTTCAAGTGGTATGTGAGTTAGCAACTTTGTGACTATAAATACGCATACACATATATGTTAGGGCTGAGTAAGTTCATAAATATGTTGTCAGTAATGCAGGACAGGTCTTTGACTGTTGAAGAATTCCAAATACAGGGGAAGGCTAGAATGAACACTGATGTAAGACTGGAATCAGTGACAGTATAAACTCATGGTCCTTAATATATAAACATACAGGTATATACATATAGGTATAGACGTTATATGTGTATGTCCATGTATTCATAGATATCCTGGGAAATAGCCCTGTTCTTTGAGAGGGTTAAGAAGAATTGACACCACAGTAGCAATGAGTATGCCAAGTTCCCAGATCTTGGTTTCTAAATCCCTTCTCCAATAGAAGGAACCAGGGCTCCTTGGAAACTGCTTATTCCCAGACTGAGGCAAGAGAAATACAAGATGATCCAGCAATATCGTATGGTACCTAAAATTGAGGAAGTATTTAAAAAATGATGAGGCCATGTCAAAAGGAATTGGCAGCCCAGTTAAAGGATCTCCAAATGAGCAAATCTGGGGATGATTGGAGCAATAGAAGAAATAGCAAAAAATACTCACACTAATGAATTATAACCTACAGAATAAAATGATTATCCATTAATTCATTACTACCAAATCAAAGGAGGAGAAGGTATAACTCTTTCTTATCATAGAACTCCCATTATTCAATGTAAAAGAAATGAAACAAATAGAATACCACCATTTGCATGTATCACAGTAATTAATAACTGTTCCTGAAGAAGCCATCAATGACTGTTAACATTAGCTGGTGAAAAAGAAAGTATGATGAAAAACAGATACTATCAAAGTATCTCCTCACAATATTTTTTTTATTTCAAAGGAAAAAATAGTAACTTTACAGTGGAGAATCCTGGCAAGCACAGCCTTAGCCAAATGATTAAGGCTAATATCACCAGTAATAAAACACAGTGACATCATCATGTGCCCCCCTGATAAGATGCAGAGATGGACACAGTGTCAATTCAGTGGCATTCTTGCAAAAAAAAAAAAAAACATATAAACAAAATTTAATAATGAGGAAACACCAGGAAGACCCAAATTGGGGGTATTCTACTAAAAAACTTGCTAGTGCTCTTTGTAAATGTCAAGAACACAAAGGACAAAAAAAGACTCATATTGGAGTGGTTAGGGAGACAACACATAAATGCAATGTGAAGTCTTGCATGCACTTCTGGACAAGAAAAAGGACATTCACGCAAAAACTGAACAAAAACCTGAAGAAAATCTGCAGGCTAACTAATAGTATTATACTCAAGTTACTTTCTTCATTTTGATCATTGTACTATAGCTACATAAGATACTAACATTTTTGAAAGCTGGGTGAAGGGTATATGTACTATATAAAGGTAATTACTTTGTACTAAAATGTTTAGCAACGTTTTTATAAGTCTCAAATTCTTTCAAACAGAGAAGTAAAAAAAAACTGTTTTATACACATATTTAACGGTTTTTGGAGAGGTAGGTAGTGTATCTGAAAGGCACCTTTCAAAGTTAAATCCTGTCTAGCCATGTGACTTCAAGGTAATTACTTACATCCTCTATCCTTGATTTAATTCTCCATCTGTGCAGTATTTATCATAATCCCCATTTTACAGATGAGAAAGGTGAGGCAGTAGACACAAAGTAGCCACCATTGGGTATATGATGTTATTATTATCAGAATAAGGTATCAGGGAATGTCATAATGCAAGTGAAATCATCCATTTCAATTATTTTTTACTAAGAACTTTCTCATCCTATGAAGCATCAAAGGAAGAAGCCAGGGACACAATGAGTGGGAAAGTAAAGGAAGAAACAAGTTGGAAGGAGAAGGGAGGGAAGTTCAAGAGAGGGAAGGAGGAGTGAAAGAAGAAAGGCTGCTTCCTAACTATGATAAATGTGATCTTCAGAATCATCAACATTAAGCCTTCAAACAAAAAAATAATGTAAGTACTACATCCCTTTATTCATTCCTTTCTATAGCAGTGTTCTCGAAAAGTATATCTTCACATTCATACAGTTAACAGAATAATTGCTAATGTAAAATTTGAATTCACCATATTACTTAATCACTGCTTCCTCATTACATCAATCATAGTAACTGATGATGATGATGATGATGATGATGATGATGATGATAACAAATCCATTTCCCTCAGGAAGCAACCCAAATCTTAATCTCTTTTCTAATACTATTTATAGAATCACCCTGCCCAAGTTGGTATTTTCTCTCTGAAACCTAATTTAGATAGATAGATAAAATGTGTAGATGGATGATGGATAAACAGATATGGATGGATGGACGGACAGACGGACGGACGGACGGATGGATGGATGGATGGATGAAATGGATGGATGGATGGATAGATAGAGATGGATTACCATTGTATGTATACATGCATACCATCATTGGAAGAGTCATAGAAAATCATTGGGTGGAGTGACACCCCACTTATATAAGTATGACATGCCACTAAAATCAAAACTACTGTACTCAGGAATATATCTATGCATTCATTTGTTTATCTACGTAATGTATTATATATATATATAATTTTTTTTTTGAGACAGGGTCTTGCTCTGTCACCCAGGCTGGAGTGCAGTGCTGATCATAGCTCACCAAAGCCTGGAATTCCTGGGCTCAAGCAATCTCCCTGCCTTAGCCTCCCAAGTAACTTGGCCTATAGGCGTGCACCACTGCACCCAGTTAACTTTTTGTATTTTTGCCCATATTGCTCTCTAGCTTCTGGCGTCAAGTGATCCTCCTGCCTCAGCCTCTCAAAGTGTTAGGATTACACATAACATATATTTATTTAAACACTTAGTATGTACCAGATTCTAGGTGCTGAGTTGAAAGCAAGGAAGAAAACAAAGCCCCAGCTCCCATCAAGAATACTTTCTAATGGAGAAGACAGAGATATAAACAATGAAATCTATCATGGCAACTCCAGATGGGTGACATAAAGAAAAACAAGACTGGGCACGGTGGCTCACACCTGTAATCCCAGCACATTGGGAGGCTGAGGTGGGCAGACCACTTGAGGCCAGGAGTTCAAGACCAGCCTAACCAACATGGTGAAACCCTGTCTATATTAAAAATACAAAAATTAGCCAGGCATGGTGGTACACACCTGTAATCTGTAATCTCAACTAACGTGGGAGGCAGAGGTTGCAGGCAACAGAGTGAGACACTGTCTCAAAAAAAAAAAAGGGAAAGAAAATGAAAAAGAACGTGTGATAAGAAGAGAGAGATTTCAGAGAGGGGCCATGTGGGGGTCAGGAAGGTCAGGAAAGGCCTCTCCAGAGACTAAAGACCTGTATGAATATCTTGGGTAAAATGGTGACAAGTCAAGAAACTACAAGTGCAGAGTCTTGGAGACTGGACTGACTGTGACAGCCTCAGGAGCAGAGAGAAAGGCAGACTGCTTGCTCAGAGGGAGAGGAGTGGGAAGCACATGAGAGGGAGACAGTGGCCACATCATTTGGGATCTTGTAGGCCATGAGACCCCATATATATCACCATTGGATGTGCACGTGCACACCATCATTGCAAGACTCCAATAAAATTTCTGGGTACCATTACACAAGAACTTGCAAAAACCCATGGGAAACCAGCCTCCTGTTTGATCTCTGGAGTCCACAGGTTCCTGAAGGCCAAAGCATCCTGGAAACCTGAGTTACACAGAGCTGGAAACCTTGGCAGAGAGAAACGCCTTCGGTTCAGTGAGACTCTCCAGGGCAAGGCAGACATTTTTTTTCCTCCCTCTGTTTTTGTTGCTTTTCACATTTCACTGTCTTATGTTACTTTCAGATCATCCATGTTTGTGTAAAAGGGCCACATAGCATGGAAAAATGTAGCTTTCTCTGCTTATTTATAGGCCCAGATCTTTTAAGACACAGATGCCCGAAGATCTCCATCCTTACCTGGAAGTGGTAAAATGCAATGATAGTGGAGCCAAACCAGCCTCCCAGAGTGTCCAAACCTTATTTAAAGGTATTTTGGAGCCAAGGACATTTCCCTGAATCTGTTCCAAAATAGAATGAAGATGCTGGTGAATGATATTTTTGCAAAATCTGTACTCTCAGGAATTGACAGTCTTGACATTTATGTCAAATAGGAAGAAACATTTATGAATCCTTGTTGCAGAAGGCTGCTGTCTGCAAGCCAAAAATATAGCATAAAGAAAAATAATAAAACAAAGCTGGCACAAAACATTGTTTCCCCTCGAAAAGGCCAATTTTTAGTTTGATGGCAGTGACTCTTAGAACCCAAAAAGAAAACAAATTTCTACCCACACAGTCTGTGCTGCTCTCCTCCTCATGTTAATTTTATCTCACATCTCAAATACATAGTCATTTTTTTCCTGTTGAAACTGAAAGGTGTTCTTCCTATTGAAACTGAAAGGTGTTCATTCTAAAAATAAGTTGTCTATATTTAATTCCATAAATGGTTTCTTCCTGGTGAGTGCTATTTTTCAAGAATGTTGCTCGACTGAAGTTATAATAATGAATTAGATACAGTCTCTTGCAAAATTCTTTTGAGGTACAGAGTCTTCATGATGTGGAAACTAATTGCCCATTAGCTTTGGTCACATACATAATAAAATATTTCCATGAAGATAATAATCATCAAACTTCTTTGCTTCATGCTGTTCAAGAGCTGAAAGTTCCTTTTTTTTACCCCCAGTTAAGGGCTATGCACAATGAAAACTCATCAAATACAAGAGCCACTCAAATAAGCTAGTATTTTTAAAAACTAGACTGCAAATATAAATCCAACTGATATTTAACTGAAATACATGTCCCTTTCATTTTCTAAACACTTCCTTACTTTTAGGTACCATACGATATTACTGGAACATCTTGTATTTCTCTTGCCTCAGTCCCAGAATAAACAGTCTCCAAGGAGCCCTGGTTCCTTCTATTGGAGAAGGGATTTAGAAACCAAGATCTGGGAGCTTAGCATGCTCCTTGCTACTGTGGTATCAATGCTTCTTTCAAGTGATAACATTCATCCCCATGGTGGGCAGAATATATTTTTTTTTCAGATGTAGTCTGGCTCTGTTACCCAGGCTAGAGTGCAGTGGCATGATCTCGGCTCACTGCAACCTCCACCTCCTGGGTTCAAGCGATTCTCCTGCCTCAGCCTCCCAAATAGCTGGGATTACAGCTGCCTGCCACCATGCCCAGCTGATTTTTTTTGTATTTTTAGTAGAGATGGGGTTTCACTGTGTTGGCCAGGCTAGTCTTGAACTTCTGACCTTGTGATGCACCAACCTCAGCCTCCCAAAGTGCTGGGATTACAAGCATGAGCCACCGTGCCTGGCTGGGCAGAACATTCTAACGAGTGCTTCTCACTCCTTTAAGTAGGTAGCATCCTGCTAGATTTTTTTCTCCCTGTCTTCTTGCCCAAAAAATATGGAGAAGGGGACACCAACAGGGTGTGCCAGAGGCAAGTGGCAGCTTCCCTGGACCAATTAGCCATTCATTGGTCAGATAACTACTCTGCCTACACAGCCACCTCTCACCCAACCTTCCTTTAGCTTCTTTAAAAGTTCTTCCTCTAGATTTCTAAACAAAGATATTGTTCATATCTTCTAAGAATTTTGTAGTTTAAGCACTTACATTTAACTCTCAGATTCATTTTGAGTTAATGATTATATATGGTGTGAGTCCTGATCCAACAAGAGGCAGATGTCCATGTGGAATTAAGAAAATCAGGATTGTTTCAGGGAGAATACCTCTCAGAAAGAAAGGGCTATGCAAGTCTGCCCCCACTTGAAGCATAAAGGGAGGGAAGGTTGGAACGTTCTTGACTGATACACAGACTAAGGCAGGTTCCAGGCAACCCCAGGAGAGTTCTCAAGCCAAGGTCAGTCATATTGGGTCGCTGGCTGCTATCAGTCAGTGAGAAACATGGCCTCTGCACCAACACTGCAACAGACTGCAGAGCACAGTAGCTGGAATTACAGACCCTGAACTTGGAGTCTGCCAGATTCTGATTCAAGACTACCACAAACATCAATATCTGGTCTGGGTTTTCCTGTGTTGCTGGAGAACTCACTAGTAGACAAGAGGTCCCCGTGTCCTCTGGAACAATTGAAAGAGGCTGAGGAAAGACCTAAGAGATGACAACAAACAAAAGACAAGAATAACGAAAGAAAATTATGTTTGGAAAGGAATCAAGCTTTCATGCATGCCTTTCTTTCCTCAGAATTTTGTTTGTTTGTTTGTTTGTTTTGAGACAGAGTTTCACTCTTGTTGCCCATGCTGGAGTGCAATGGCGTGATCTCGGCTCACTGTAATCCCCACCTCCCTGGTTCAAGCAATTCTCCTGCCTCAGCCTCCTGAGTAGCTGGTATTACAGGCACCCACCGCCACGCCTGGCTAATTTTTTGTATTTTTAGTAGAGATGGGGTTTCGCCATGTTGACCAGGCTGGTCTCAAACTCCTGATGTCAGATGATCTACCCACCTTGGCCTCCCAAAGTAGAAAATTACATTTTATACCTTCTAGACTAAACATCATGAAACTAATATAATTGATGTTTTTTTCTGCTGGTAGACTTGAACAATGAACGTGGCCTTAAATTATCTCTCCAACAAAATGCACACAATAAAATGAGAAGGGGGGAAGATTGCAACTGACTCTTTCTAGCACATATCCTATCAGCTGCAGCTAATTAATTCAAGGCCCAATTACCTACTGCTCAAAAACTGTAAAGGAGCAGAGAAGCCTATTCTATGCAGGAAATCATCATAATGAAATTATTAGCTTCAAGAGGAAAAAGAGTTGTACTTCAAACTTGGAAAGCGAGAAGTGTCTGATGGCTTGTCGAATTACAAGGTTCTATTCTACTTGCGGAAAAAATATTCTGTTAATGTGTTTTATGTGTCAGATGAAAATTGTATCATCTAGCACAGCCTGTCTTACATTCTGGAAATTAATGTTTTAGAGCAGGGGAATTTTTTTTCAACCCAGAGCATAATGTATGCTTTGACAAATGAGCTCTCACTTTTGTCAATAATATTCAAAAAGTAAGTAGCAATAGGACAGAGGCAGTTCTATCCATGAGAGAATAGCCAGGCATGTTTTATTGCAGAGAAAGAAAGGGAAAACAATAATAATTCTGTAAAAAAAAATTAAGTTTCAAAAGATTCAAATGTAATGTGTCAAGAAACTCTTATGTGCAAGTAGAATTTTAAAAGAAACCAAACAAAAGGATCAATGCATATTTCAGTTTCATAAGAGGACATTCCCTTCTCCTCTTTCCTTATAAACAGTAATGATCTGGGCCCACTGCTACAACCATCAGACTTCCATCACAACCAGCATTTGTGTTTGAAAGTTCTGTTTCATCTTCCCCACAACCTGACCGTCCAAAAATTTCAGTAGGAAATCACCCTGGGATTAGGAGAGCATAAATAGTTGTCACTCCTGGTGGTTCCAGCCACCCCCCACCCCCTGTGCAAACAGGCTCCAGAGCTTTGAGTTCTTCACTCCCCAGGGCCCTCTCTTTCCATCAAAACCTCATAGCTTTATGTTCCATCCCATAATGACCAAATCTCAGCTGCAATATAATTAGCTCCAGCCACAGAATAGTATGCCATAAGTTACACAAAGATTATAGCTCTATACAAACCACATGGAAATGTCTTTTACACATTTTAAAGATCTTTTTCACATAGCACAGGCTTCTAGCAGATAGTACAATTTACTTATTTGTTATTATCACGTATTGTCTCTCCGTCTGCTAGCATGCAGATCCACAGTCCTGGGGGAGCTCCGTATGTTTTATTTGATGATCTATCTATCCTATGCCTTTGAGCAGTGCCTGGGAATTCCTGGCAACAGGTGCTCCATGAATGAGTGTTCAATCAACATGCTGAGTGTGCTTAAGTCTTTCCATTTTTACTGTACAGATTTTTTTCTTAGTTTTGTTTATAACCAACATATATTTGTGTACCCATTGGGAATTCTAACAGTTAAGATTTTAAAAGGAAATAAGAGAAATAAAAGGCCTGCTAATCAAAGTGAGATAATCTATTATCCTCTATCAATATGACAATAAGTAACAGAGTGGAAATAGTCAATTCACATCTCAAGGACAGAATGTAGGATTTCCAGGTCTTGTCTATGTTCATGCAGAAGATGTCTGGGGTCAAGTGGAGCCTTTGCTCAACTCCATAGAGGTGGCTTCACCTGGCATGATCCTCTAGAGAAGTCTTGGTTTCAGCCCCTCCATATTCTTTGGGTTTAGAGATGATAACCTTCTTGACTTAATAGAACACAGCTCATATTGGGAGCACTGCCAACAACATACAAGCAAAATAGATTCATCAATGGTGTACTGCCCTCCGGCTTCTGGAACTCAGATCTAATGAGGACAATTTTGTCTCCACACCCTTAATGACCTCCTGTCGCTCAGGAGACAAATGCCAGTTTTTCAGGGTGGTAATCTTGCATGGCTTTCTAGGACATTCTCCAGCCATTTATCTCCATATTGGAGTTTTCAGATGACAAATCCTTCTTACCTCCCTTCCTTGGGTCACTATTCCTCATGCTCTTCCCCTTCTTTGTGAAAAAGAGTCACAAATGTGTCATTCAGTTTGTCATAACCCTTAAGGTCACTCTTTGACCAAAAGCCATTCATTGAAAACAAAAAATGGCAATATGTACCAGGCACTGGGTTGAAAACAAAAATAACAGAAAACTTTCACCTGAATTATTTCATTGTAATCCTCCAGAAAATTCTGTCCATGTGATTGTCAGAGTACATTTAGAAGGAAACTGATGCTTTACTCAAGGACAGATGAAGATGGCAAATAAACTCAAGAAAAGATGTTCACCATCTTTAGCCATTAGGGAAGCGCAAATTAAAACCACAGTGAAATACCACTGTCTGTGTATTCAATGAGTAAATTTAGAAAAAAAGAAATGAACAATACCAAGTGCTAGCAGGGATGTGGAGCAACCAGACTTCCATATATTGCTGGTGGGAATGTAAAATAGCACAGCCACTTTGAAAAACAGTTGAGAATTTTTTTTTATAAAGGTAAACACACATTTGCCATATGCAGCAATCACACTCCTAGAGATGTATTTATACAAGAGAAATGAGAATGCATGTCCACAGAAAGACTCAATTGCAAATGTGTACAGTGACTTTACTTGTACAAAACAAGTAAAGTTTTGGAAACAACCCCGTGTCCTTCCACTGAGAAGTGGACATTCAACAGTAAGCACATCCATACAAGGGAATACTACCCAGCAATAAAAAGGAATGGCTGGCAGGGTGCAGTGGCTCAAGTCTATGATCCCAGCACTTTGGGAGGCCAGGGCAAGAGGACTGCTTGAAGCCAGGAGTTTGATACCAGCCTGGGCAACATAGCAAGACCTTGTCTCTACAAAAAAAAAAAAAAAAAAAATCAAAAATTAGCCAGGCATGGTGGCATGGTGCCTGTAGTATCAGCTACTTAGGAGGCTAAGAGGGGAGGATCACTTGAGCCCAGGAAATCAAGCTGCAGTGAGCTATGATCACACCACTGCACTCCAAGAGACAGAGCAAGACCCTGTCTCTTTAAAAACAAAAGGAGAGAGAAAGGCCTACTGATGTATGTGACAACATGAATGAACCTCAAATGCAATGTGCCTAAGTGAAAGAAGCCAGACATGATAGCCTCATACTGTCTGATTGGTTTTATATGAGATTTTGGGAAAAGCAAAACTATGAACAGAAATCAGATCAGTGGTTGCCAGAGGCCAGGATGGGGGCAAGGACTGAGTACAAAGGAATATGAGAGAATTGGGGAAGGTGGGGAGATGATAGAACTGTTCCATATCATGACTGTGATGGTGATTACATGATTATATTGGTTTGTCAAAGCTCACCAAACTATACCCCTCAAACAGATGCATTTAACTGGATATAAGTTATGCATCAATGAAGCTTACTATAAAAAATAATCAATCAATCAATAGGAAAAAATACAAGCAGCTTGTCATAGGCTATAAGGCTTATGAATGGTCAAGTTGGACTTACTCTCACAATGTGTCTATTTATCTATTTACAAATTACCTGCAAGTACTAATATCAGTAGTATCTTGAAGCACAGATATGAAGTTAGGAAAATAGCTATGATTAATTAACTTAGACATAAAACTGCATTTCAAATAGTCTCTTGATCATTTCAATTTTTTTTTCTGGTCAGCTTCTTGCCAGACCTGATGAAGACAATGTTTGGACCTCTCAATACAGCAAATAACTCACATTAGGAATACAAATTGGCCACTTTCTTGTGGTCACTTGTGCTTGGAGTATTTCTTGCCTTCAACAGGTTGCACATCTTCAGAAGTGTTTTTAAGCTATCCACCTATGCTGTGAAGGGTAGGTTGGGTTTTTTGTTTGTTTGCTTGAAACGGAGTCTCGCTCTGTTGCCAGGCTGGAGTGCAGTGGCGCCATCTTGGCTCAATGCAACCTCTGCCTCCCGGGTTCAAGTGATTCTCCTGCCTCAGCCTCCCAAGTAGCTGAGACTACAGGTGTGCACCACCATGCCCAGATAATTTTTGTATTTTTAGTAGGGATGGGATTTCACTATGTTGACTGGGATGGTCTCGATCTCCTGACCTCATAATCCACCTGCCTCGGCCTCCCAAAGTGCTGGGATTACAGGCATGAGCCACTGTGCCCAACCTAAGGTAGGTTTTACATAAACTTGATGTCATCTCTGGGTTCACATGACCATACCTGGGTAAGGCACGATACATGCAAATATGTGAGATACCATGGGGTGCCCCACTCTGCCCTTGGATTACTTCTCATTTCTTTTCTGACTTGGGACATTTAGCACATGGCTGGGTGTGAGTACCAGTATTGCTCTGTATAGACATTAATAATGTCAAAGATAAAGACGATTAACATTTATTCTTTTTTTTCTTGAGACAGTCTAACTCTGTAGCCCAGGCTGGAGTAGAGTAACATAATCACAGCTCAATGCAGCCTCCACCTCCTGGGCTCAAGCAATCCTCCCACCTGTACTACTTGGGAGGTACACCCCACCATGCATGGATAAATTTTTATTTTACTTTTATTTTTAGAGATGGGGTCTCGCTCTGTTGCCCAGGCTGGTCTTGAACTCCTGACCTCAGGCAATACTCTTGTTTCAGCCTCAAGTCTTTTTTTTTTTTTTTTTTTTTTTGAGACAGAGTCTCATTATATAACCCAGGCTGGAATGCAAATGCAATAGCGCAATCGCAGCTCACTGCAACCTCCATCTCCTGGGTTCAAGCAATTCTCTAGCCTCAGCCTCTTAAGTAGCAGAATTACAGGCCTGTGCCACCACACCCAGCTAATTTTTGTATTTTTAGTAGAGACAAAGTTTCACCATGTTGGCCAGGCTGATCACAAACTCCTGACATCAAGTGATCCACCTGCCTCAGCCTCCCAACGTGCTAGGATTACAGGCGTGAGCCAGCATGCCTGGTCTCAATTCTTTATTCTTAAAAATGTTCTAACATTTTCTTCCCACATGCAACAAATCGCTACCAACACCCCTCCCCCAATTATATCCACTCACTATGGTGTCCTCTACTCCTTTTGGCCTCCTCTCCCTGATGCAGTTAAAGACCTTTCACAGATTTGAGTCCTGTGCCAAGTCTCATATCCCATACTGGATCCATCAGATCTGAAGTGCATTGGTCACTACCCATTTCCCAATTATATTTCCATCTATTGAAACCAATCATTTTTTTTCCTGCTATTGTCATTCTAGGACATTTCTTCAAGAATGACATTTCTGGAACATTTCCTTAAGAATAATGTTCAGGAGAGAGATCCAAGATGGCCAATTAGCAACAGCTCAGGATTGCAGCTCCCAGCGAAAGCGCAGAGAGCGAGTGGACGCCGCACTTTCAGACGAATTTTTGTTGACCACAGACTGGGAAATTCCTGGCAGAAGAGCCCCACCAGTCACCAGCGCAACCCTTTTGGCCGGCGTGGCTGTTTTGCCGGCACCCCAGCGCAGCACTTCTTGGTGCGGAGTATATGGTACTGGGTGCTCTTTTAATCAGGCTTGGCTGGTCCCATCCCCACAAGGAGAACAGCAATTGGAAGCACTGAGGACTGAGAGTTTCACAGCAAGCACAGCCGAACCCGGGAAGGTCCAGCTCTGTGGGGAAGGGGCGCCCGCCAAAGGAAAACTAAGAAACAGAAAAACTTCATCACCGGGCAGAGAGAGATCCAAGATGGCTGCTTAGCAGCAGCTCAGGATTGTAACTCCCAGTGAAAGCGCAGAGAGCAAGTGGATGCCGCAATTTCTGACGATTTTTGTTGCCCACAAACTGGGAGATTCCCAGCAGAGGAGCCATACGGGTCGCCAGCGCAACTCTTTTGGCTGGCGCAGCTGTTTTGCCGGCGCCCCGGTGCAGCGCTTCTCAGTGCAGAGTGTACGAGACTGGGTGCCCTTTTAGTCGGGCTCAGCTGGTCCCATCCCCACAAGGAGAACAGCAATTGAAAGCGCTGAGGACTGAGTTTCACAGCAAGCACAGCTGAACCCGGGAAGGCCCAGCTCTGTGGGTAAGGGGCGTCTGCCAAAGGAAAACTAAGAAGCAGAAAAACTTCATCACCGGGCGCAGAAAGATCCAAGATGGCCACGTAGCAGCAGCTCGGGATTGTAGCTCCCAGTGAAAGTGCAGAGAATGAGTGGATGCCGCAATTGCAAACGAATTTTTGATGCCCACAGACTGGGAGATTCCCGGCGAAGGAGCCACACAGGTCACCAGCGCAACTCTTTTGGCCAGCATGGCTGTTTTGCTGGCACCCCGGCGCAGCACTTCTCGGTGCAGAGTATACGGGACTGGCTGCCCTTTTACGCGGGCTTGGCTGGTCCCATCCCCCCAAGGAGAGCAGCAATTGGAAGCGCTGAGGACTGAGTTTCACAGCAAGTGCAGCTGAACCCGGGAAGGCCCAGCTCTGTGGGGAAGGGGCGCCCCCCCCCCGAAGGAAAACTAAGAAACAGAAAAAACTTTATCAGCAACAAGCCAGATGTCCACTCAGAGACCCAACCTGAAAGTCAGCAATTACAAAGACGACAGGTGGATAAATCCACAAAATGGGAAGAAACCAGTGCAAAAAGGCTGAGAACACCCGAAATCAGAATGCCTCTCCTCCTACAGGGGATCGCAGCTCTTCATCAGCAAGAGAACAAGGCTGGACG
>CAUYQU010083546.1:0-45352 GCA_963574635.1 Cheracebus regulus
TAAAAGAGGTTTTTAATACCCATTTTTAGACTGCATTCTAGCCTGGGCAATAAAACAAGAATCCCGTTCTCTCTCCCTCTTTCTCTTCTTCTTTCTTTCTCTCTTTCATTCTTTTTTTTCTTTCTTTTGCTCTTTCTTTCTTTCTCCTTTTCTCTCTTTTTCTAAAAAAATTAAAAAATAAAAATAAATAAATAAAATAAAAAATAAAAAAATAAAATAAATAAAAACTTTGGAAATATATTTTTGCATTGTTTTACTATTATATATAATATATATAATAACATAATATGTATAACATCTATTATATATATATAATTTATTTTTTAGATGAAGTCTCGCAGTCTCGCTCTGCAGCCCAGGCTGGATTCCAGTGGCGTGATCTCGGCTCACTGCAACCTCTGCCTCCTAGGTCCTAGTTCAAGCATTCTCCTGCGTCAGCCTCCAGAGTAGCTGGGATTACAGGCACTCCCCACCAGGCCCGGCTAAATTTTTTTAAAAAAACTTTTATTAGAGACAGGGTTCCCCCGTGTTGACCAGGCTGGTCTGGAACTCACGATCTGCCCACCTTGGCCTCCCAAAGTGCTGGGATTACAGGCGTGAGCTACTGCACCTGGCCTCTATTAAATATTTTTCCAACTTACATTAAAGAAAGGTCTAAGGAGTGTTTTTTTCCTACTTACAAACTGCACAAGTTGTGGCCATAAGCCAAAATTTGTGAACGACCTAAAAACCATTTATAAGAATTTTGTCTGCTAGTTATTTGGTTAGTTTATTTAGTTTACAAGACTTGAAACTTTGACAGAGCCTAGCTCTAATCTTTGTCTTAGTTTGGAGGAACTGTCTTAAATTATATATGAGGCAGAAATATAAACAATTCATTAAGGCTTTTTTTATATTGAAAATTATGTTATCTTACAGATACCAATTATGTATAAGATTAATATATAGATTATAAATTTTTAAAATATACTTAGCTTGGATTACAGGCCCATGCCACCATAACCAGCATTTTTTTTGGTATTTTCAGTAGAGACAGGTTTTCACCATGTTGGCCAGGCTGGTCTCAAACCCCAGACTTCATGTGATTTGCCGGCCTCGGCCTCCCAAAGAGCTGGGGTTACAGGTATGAGCCACTGGACTCTGCCAAAATTAACTTTCCATCTTTTTTTTTTCATTCAGGAATTTTCTTCCTAGACCATAATCTTTCAATCTTAAAACGTACCTCCTTTAACTGTCTAGGCAACACATAAATGGAAGATTTAAAAGTTAGTTGCTTTCACTTCCATTTCTGGGCAGATGAAGTAGACACTTTTCTCTGTTTCTCTTGCTAAGTAGACCCCATGGACATGGTCTAGGACAGACCCATGTGAGACTTTGGGATCCACGGAATGAGAGATGGTGAGTGCTCCGGGTACTCCTTTTGCCTCATGAATCTCAGATTTGCCGCTGAAGAAGCTGGCATCCTGGAAAAGCCTAAGAGTGCAGGTGGGAAAAGCCCCTCAAAAGCTGCTCTCCAACCAAGCCCCACAGAGAACGGGGGCCCAGCCCAGCCACGCCAGCAAGACTGAGAGGGAGTGATACCCAACGGTGGCATCCGAGAAGGCCAAGGAGGGACCTGGGACTTTCAATCCCTGTGGGCTGTGAGGACGCACCCCGAGAATCAGTGGAGACCCTGTGGCAAGTCTGGACTTCCACTGGTGCCCAGCAGTAGTAAGTCCGCATAGTCAGCAAAGGCCCTGTGGGAGCGGTGGCCAGGCAGCCGTCTCCCAGCCAGGAGGAGTCCCACCAGAGGCCTCGTTCGGGACTAAGGCCCACCCAGCAGCAAGGAGAAGCCCTCCCCAGATTCTGTATATATCAGAAATGCAAGTGGTGCTCGTGGAGTGAAGTGTGCGTCCTCATGGGCCATGCTTTGCTTCTGTTTTTAGGGTTGTGCTGGACTTGAGTCCAGTTACAGGTCTAGACTCTACTTGAGTCTAGTTACAGGCAGTGGGGTGGGTCCTGAGGAGAATCAGCCTGGTCTTCGTCCTTAGGGGAGGCACTGCATTTTTTTGGGGCAGTACAGGGTGAACTCCCTCCAATCGGGGTGGGGAGGTCATTTCCACTGGGGCTTGGAGGCCAATTCCACTGGCAAAAAAGATTCACCAGAATTTAGAGGCTTCATGTCCCCAGCCTCACCAGGGTCTTCACACACCTCATCTCACTTCACAGTATCCTGATTTACTGCATTTGATGCCTTCACTTTAACAGGAGACACCCTGCAAGGCTGGGAGTTCAACCTGCATTTAATTTAGTCAATTGCAGGATGAGATTCTGCATTTGATTTTCAGCACTCTCAGCCCTGGGCTACAAGAGATGAGGGTTTCTTCAGGTACAGTTGGAAGCCTTTAGGTTATGTGTGTACCACTGGAGCGGGGATTTGAATCCCTGGAACTCATCCTTTTCTTTTACGACTTTCTCCAGCAACATTAGGAGCAACAGCCAACCCCATTATTAGTCTTCCAGTAATGCTCACAACTATCACATACTGTGATATCACACAGCTCCTTGTTTCTTGTAAGTGATTGATTAGGAGCATCTAATGCCGATAACCGGTGCATCTCTATTGTCAGATGACATGATGGAATATCAATGTTCTTTTCACTACTGGAAATAGAGTCATTAGCATTTTTAAATCTAATCAAATTAGAGAGCCAATCCAGAAACCTTAGACCTAATTCAGAAAACTCATCCTTAAAATTCTGTTCCTATAAAACCACTCATGTCAGCAAAATCTGTATTAGAGTTCTCCAGAGAAACAGAACCAGTAGGATATATATTTTTCATCTTATACTTAAGCCCTATAAATATAGATCATATATCATGATGAAGATATTTATTATGAGAATATATATTAATATATGAGAATATATATAAATAAATATATATGAGATATATATTTATTATGAAGATATTTATTATGAGAATATATATCATATATCATATGAAGATATTTATTATGAGAAATTGGCTTATGCAATTATGGAGGCTAAGTCCTGCAATTTGCCATCTGCAAACTGGAGACCCACCCAGGAGAGTCAGTGGTGTAAGTTCCCGTCCAGAGCCATGAGAAAACTGATGTCCCAGCTTGAAAACAGTCAGGCACAGAAAGAAAATTGCCCCTTTTTCTGCCTTTCTGTTCTATTCAGGCCCTCTATGAACTAGATGAGTCCCACTCACATTGCAGAGGGCAATCTTTTTTACTCAGTCTATCAATTTAAATGCTAATCTCATCTAGAAACACCCTCTCTTTCACACACAGAAATAATATTTAACCAAATAAATGGATGTCATGTGGTGCTGTGAATTTCACACAAAAATTAACCATTTCAATAAGACAGTTTAAGCCATAATTCCTCTCTGTTCTGGGAAAGTCAGAAAAATATGTGATTGGCCTTTTCACTCAAAACAGCTAGCTCCTAAGACATGCCTCAGGCAAAAAAAAAAAAAAAAAAAAGAGAGAATAAAAGAATGAGATAATTAAATTGGAAATGTTTTCAGATAAAATTCAACACCGCTGGCACAGTGGCTCACAGCTGTAACCCCAGCACTTTGGGAGGCCAAGGTGGGCAGATCACCTATGGTCAAGAGTTTGAGAACAGCCTGACTAACATGGAGACACCCTATCTCTACTAAAAGTACAAAATTGGCCAGGCATGGTGGCTCATGCCTGTAATCCCAGCAACTCGGGAGGCCAAGGCAGGAGAACTGCTTGAACTCAGGAGGTGGAGGTTGCAGTGAGTCGATTAGATTTACTCCAGACTGGGCAACAAGAGTAAAACTCCATCTCAAAAAAATCAAAAAGAAAAACAAAAAAAACCCCTCAGCACCATACAGAGAAACATGTCCAAGAATTCATAAAATATGTATTTCATGATATTCCTGCCTATAGAATGGTCCCAGACAATGACAAAATTTGAAGTGGGACATATCATATTATCTTGGACAATACAAATAATATTATACATTAACAAATGTCTAAATTTAAAAACTAAAAGTGCTTGAGTTAAAAAAAAATCACTTTCTTGAATGGATAAAGAAATGTAAACTGCAATGTAAGATACCATAGTAAGAAACTGCACAAAGAAGAGTCACGTCCCATTGACGTGACTTCATTCAATGTTCCTGTCACTGAAAAATTACTGTACTTCAATGGCATATTTTTAATTCACTTACAGCATAGATCATCCCAGATTTTAAAAAGAAAAAAAGAAAATAAAAGTGGCAAATGGAAGAGAAAAATAATAAACACTGTGACTGAAATTACTGAATAAATTCTTAGAATAACTAAAAATTGATAAATAAATGCAAAACCTTGGAAACCAATGTGTTTGGAAGAGTTTCAAAATTGTGTAATTTCTTGCCTATCATATCCCAAATATTACCTACCAAATAAGCTCTAGGCCAAATAGTTTTGCAAGTAGGTTCTGTTAAAATTTCAAAGAAAAGTTTGCCACATCTGTCAGTTCTCTCAGGGAATATGAGGAGGGAAGCATGATACATGTGTGACTCAGCTGACTTTGGCACAGATATTACAGAACAAAAATAACACAACAGCAGTGATGGGTAATATTCTATAAAAAGATTAATGTGTTTTGCTCCTTTGTCTTTCCATAAGTTCACCTTTATACGTGTAATTTTTAGCTATGTAGGAAGTTAAATGGCTATGCCTGAAATGTTTTTCCTAGGAATCAGTTCTGAGACTTGGGAATAAATGGTCTGTTTGAAACTTGTTTCTTTTGCAGTCAGAAAAGTAAGAATGGGAAAATGATATTCTCTTAAACATCTGAAAAATAATAAATACATCTATGAACTAGGCTTTAAGAAAAAAAATATACAATACTGCACCTATTATAATCCAACAACTCTAATAATAAGACAGCCAGACACAGATTGTGCTTCCTTTGTGCCAGTTTCTATTTTAAGAGTTTAATGTATATTAATTAATTTGGTCCTCAAAGCAACCTTTTGAGGTAATCACTATTTTTTGTTCTCACAGCATTGATAAGGAACTAAGGCATAGAGGTAAATTACCTGCCCAAGGTCATGTGGCTGCACATGCAGCAGAGCCCCCAGAATCTGTGCAATTTAACACGTTGGAACTGTCACTACCAAATGAAGCTCTGAAAGCTTTAGAGGCAAATACTATCAAAAGTTCAAGGAATGAATTGTTATTCTCTGTAAAATGACCTAGGGGATAAAAAGAGGGAAACCCTTCACTAGGTTGATCTAGGCACCAGGTTCTGACACATATAGCACACACAAAAAATTATAAAGGAAAGGAAGAAAGACATTTTGATCAGGCCATATGCAGAGAATTTTCTTGAGAGAGGTTGTAGCAACTTTGTTTTAGGAATGACAGTTGATGACCTATAATGCTACAGGTAGGAGGTTAAGAATAACCTCCGGGAATAGATGATTACACTTGATTAAGGCAAATTAGAAGCAACAGAAAGGGCTCTAGATATCAGTGAAATATAGAGAAAGACATGGTGGCCAAGACTGGGAAAAGCAAGTAAAAAGAAATGGAAGTGGAAAGAGTTAAAAAGGAGTAGGGCAAGTATTGTAGGTATGAAAGACAGGGTAAAACAAATCCAGCCTGTGCTAAGGGGCATCCTTGAGAAAGAGAGCCACAGTAATAAAGAAAATATCCCAGACATAGAAAATACTTAAATCCACAGATGAAAAGGGCTTGCCATGTTCCAGAAATATCGACGCATTAATGTGGACACTGGGGTAACCCCACATCTCTGAGAAACCTGATGCATGCAGAAAAGAACACCCACTCCCAACACCATCACTCCATCTCCTAGGCATTGTAAAACCCTAATCTTCTGCTCTCCACCTGGAATGACGGATGATCCCTGTCCTTATGAAAAGTCACTTCTTGGGCCAGGTGTGGTGGCTCATGCCTGTAATCCCAGCACTTTGGGAGGCCGAGGCAGGCAGATCACCTGAGGTCAGGAGTTCCAGACCAGCCTGGACAACACAGTGAAACCCGTCTCTACTAAACATACAAAAAATTAGCCAGGTGTTGGGGCATGAGCCTATAATCCCAGCTACTCGGGAGGCTGAGGCAGAAGAATCGTTTGAACACGGGAGGCGGATGTTGCAGTGAGCCCAGATCACGCCATTGCCCTCCAACCTGGGCTACGAGAGCAAAACTCCGTCTCAAAAATAAAAGTCACTTATTGTGAAGCAGATTCACCCACAGTCACCTACTCAAAGACATCGTCCAACAATTTTCCCTTTTTCTTCTCTATCATCAAGTTTTCTCTCTTTCTGATGGAATTTTCCTATCGGCCTGCAAGCATGTGGCTATGATCTCATTTATTTAAGTAACAGCTATTTTTTTTAGACCTCACTTGCCCAGCAAGCCACTCCACCACTGTTGTGCTCTCCTTTGCAGGAACGCTCTTAGAAAACTTCCTTCATGCTCACGATATCCAATTCCTTTCTCTAATATGTCTCGTTCCTTTTCTTGCATTTAAAACTACCAAGTAACTTAAGCTAAATTATTAAGTACAATTGTTGTTGAGCTGTTCACGTTTTCAACTCTCTTATGAACAAAATTCCAAAGAACAAGCTTCTAATATAACCACTTCCTGACATTTGATAACATGGGTTAAAATTTCTGTAACTATCTTAAGAGATTATATTCAAATCCACGTTTGGAAAACTATGATCAATAAAATTTTGGCAGTGAGGAAAATACAAATAACTTTCCATAATAGGGTTATTTTTCTCTATATAAATCATGAAAGGATTAACACTTTAGCTATGATTACAAAAGATGAGGCCCTTGATCTTACTGGGAAAGTTTGGAAGGGGTAATTAATTTGGGAGGGCTTCTAGAATAAGTACTCAGTGAGAAGTGTTCAGTAATAAGAAAAATGACACAAACGTGTTTGATATCTTAAGGCTGATGACAGCAGCCCTCCTAAATGAATCTGCAATTTGCTACTGAATCCATACAACTCACCTCCAATATTTGGTCAAGCCACACAATCTTTAAACTCCCATGTCTGTCCATGGCTGTAGGTTTATAATTTGGAACTTTGGTTATTTAATTAAATTAAAATATTCACATATGCCCTGCAAATAAATACAAAGTTTTTGTACTTAGCATCTTTACTGCACTTCCCCACAAAGAATTGTAAGTAAATGAAAAAAATAAATAAATGCAAGCAGGTAAATCAACTCCTATTATTAACCATTTACTTAGCTCAGATTTATTTACACCTGAATGAAAAGTTCAATTTGCATCAAAAATATATTAGTACATTCCTAAGGCAGTAGCCAGTGCGGTGGCTCATGCCTGTAATCCTAGCATTTTGGGAGACTAGGATTACATGTCAGCCAGTCTGGTTTCAAACTCCTTGCCTCAAGTGATCCACCCACCTCGGCCTCCCAAAGTGCTAGGGTCACAGGCGTGAGCCACCATGCCCGGCTAATTTTTATATATATTTTTTGTAGAGATGGGTTTCACCATGTCGCCCAGGCTGGTCTCAGATTCCTCAAGTGATGTGCTAGTCTCGGCCTCCCAAAGTGCTAGGATCACTATAAGCTTTTCAATTTTTTATTCCAAAGCTATCTAATGCAGTTTTTGCCGTATTTGAGATATCCCATTTTCTTCTGCATATGCTATTGTGAGAAAAAGATTTTGGAAAGAAAATATTTAAAAAAAAAAAAAAAAGGAAGATGGTAAAAACATATTAAGATTATGTAGGGAAACATTACACCACTAAATTTGGTAATTTGCATGAAATCGACAAATCCTTGAAAAGCACAGCTTGATAAATCTAACAAAAGAATAGAAAATGTGAAGAGTTGAATATATGTGAAAGAAATGTAAGTTCATCATTAAAATGGGCCCCACATCCATGTGAATAGGGGTCAATCTCAGACTTAGCTTTAATTTTCAGCCATGAGGAGACTATTGCTCTTCCTCCAACACTCACTTCTCTATTTTCTCTATCATTTGGTCCTCCATTCTGCACAACTGGGTGGTATTTAACCACCTTTATTTAGGCTCAGGCATAACCCAAGCTCTGAAACTGTAATAGAAAATTAATTAAATGAATGGCAAAAAATAAAAGACTTAAAAATACGGTTTAAGATGTTATTCCTCTAGAAGGCTGAATAACAATACGTATAAATGTTTCTGTTGTATATGGGTACACACATATATTTTTATGAATAGAGTTGTTCCTATTAAGTTGTATCTTGTAATAATTATTGACAAGATTCAAAAATGGCTAGATGTTAACTGGCCAAACTTCAGTGACCAGAGCGCCCTTACAATCAATGGGACCAGCCTGTTAAGACTCGAGTCCACGGCTCACCGATGGCCAAGGTCAAGGCCCAGTGCTTGTGACGAGATGCCAGGAAACCTTAGCCACGGGATGCCTGGGTCGTGCCATGATGCTGTAAGCAGCGTTTGTGGTTACACTGCCATTATTGGCTAATATTTTCAAGCCAACAGACTATCCCTGTGTCACTGTTTAATATTTTTCTGCAGCAATTTGGTTTTACTCTTGCCCCAAGTTCAATGCTTCGGCTCTTCTCGTCTTGGCTTATTCTTCTTTTATTTATTTTATTTTATTTTATTATTTTATTATTTTTTATTTATTTTTTTTTAAAAAAAATATGGAATGCTTCACGAATTTGCGTGTCATCCTTGCGCAGGGGCCATGCTAATCTTCTCTGTATCGTTTCTTGGCTTATTCTTAAGCTTTCCCTGTCTTGGTTCCCTGAGAACAATACCCTTTTCTCTGAATTGGGATCCCATTTCTACCCCCTGCATATATACTCTTAATTCTTCTGGGTAAATTTCTATGCCCATTAACTCTAGACATAAATTTGTAAATTATTGAGATCCTAAATTGAGAATGATGTTTGCCATTACTTTTAAAAGTGTAATCTGCTTTTTGCCTCCTGAGATCACTTACCTGTAAACATGCTGCCCGTGAAGTGGGCCACCATGTCACATCTTGGGCTTCCTAGGACAAGGATCAACCGCCACGTGCCTAGCCAGCAGGTTATATCTCTCAAATCAATCTGCAAACCATGGTCACAGAGCCAGATTAGAGTCTTATGGCTTTCATTGTAGCTTCTCCATGGGATATTTCCAACAATGTGTGTACCTTAGGATGTTCACATGTCATGGTTAAGTTGCCAATTTCAAAAATTCTAAGAATTCCTATTGTTGGCCAGAAGTATAAAAATGGCAAAGATTTTAAATAAAAGCATCTCTCAATCTTACTTAAATAGGTCTACAAAGTCTCCTTCTCTTCCTTCTGAAAGTAGCACAAGGACTGTGAAGAACACTATCCATAATGAAACGGAGAAGGGCTGTTCTCCCTGGGAACAGAAAGGTCACTGTCTTTGCTCAACAAACAGGCTAAAGCCAGGAACACAGGCCTCCCCAGGCCTCCTGGCCACCTCTCAAGCCTCCTCAATAACAAATTCACATGCAAGACGTTCTGTTCTATCTTCTCTTCCTACTTTCTTCCCTTTAGCAAAGAGTTATTGAGTGCCAACTATGTCCTGGACACAGTTCTAAAATTCCTGTGATAAGATACAGAGACCCCAGCAGTGATTCTCTGCCGGGGCCCATGGCTCTCAGGGGCATCCTTCAAAATCAGGCCCATTTGGTTCTTTAAAAATACATTTCCAGTTCCTCTCAAAATTGTCATTTTATCTACTTGATGTTAAGCTTTGTGTCGGTTTGTGGCTGCTGACGACGTTCTCTGGGCCCTGAAATCACTGCTGCTGGCTCTTGTGTGCTGGCCGCTTGGTTGCACTGGCCTGTCTCCCACCGCCTGGACACCCAGCAAGCTCTGGATGCTGTCTATGACAAGCCATTGGGGTTGTCTGGAGTCTGCGATGTGCTATTGTTCTCCAGATAATGGTTTTCTTCAAGAAACTAGAGAAATAACTCTCTTAGACTTTCCTAATAAAAATAGGTTTTGAGCCAGTTCCAGGCTGGCCCTAAATTCCTCTTCCCAGCATGTGACGCCTGGGGAGCTCTGGTGGGCCTTGCCCTCGGCAGCCCTCATACCTGGTCTCTGTTCCCCAATTCCTGTCCAGTAGAGGCACTACTGGAAGTGCCTGTTTCTCAGCCTCTCTGCTCCTTTACTGGAACTGGCCAAAGCCCCTTGGGAAAAGCAGCATTCTTTTCCTAGATTTTGTTTTTCTGGTGCTCTTGGGAGGTGGCTTGTGCCACTGCCTGGCCCACCTGGCCTGCCATTACCTGAAGGGAAGCATCAACGGCCTTTGATGTGGGAGTTACGGCTGCTGAGAGGGCACTGTACAAGTGCACAAGTGATGTAGCCTTATGGGATCCTTGAGTACAGGCTTGTTTTCATTCATAATTTACTCAGTCATCAAGCTCCCACTTCATGCTTGTGATTCAGATTTGAGTCCTGGGAGGATTATCTGAGATGACATTTAAGCCAAGGGTTCAAGAACAAGTCATATTCAGCCAGGTGCAGATAAGGGAATGCAGGTTCCAGGCGAAGGGAAAGCATGTGGACATGCTGAGATGCAAGCAAAGCCTCACAGCCGGAGCTGGCCTGTCACCTGGCATGGTAACACCCTTCCTGCTCAGACTGTGTGTTCCTTTTAACCTGTGTGAGGGCATGTGATCAAGCAGCACACTACTAACCCAGCTGCCACTTCTGTCCCCCATGGGGTGCGGAGAGTTCTTTTCCTATGGCACAGGAGTGTGTCATGTCAACCAATGCCATGTCAGCTGCCAGGAGGCGCCCACAGGCATAGGGACCAATGCACACTGTGGGAGCTGACCTTCCTGTCTTCTCTGAGTGGAGCCCCAACCCATGCAGGGTGCATCTTTGTTGCTTTTCCTTGCCACTCTGATACTAAGATGCAGTGGCCAGAAGCGCCTCCATTTCCATTCCTGTCAAGGTGAGTTGCCACGTGGCCTCCACTGATTCTCTTGAGCTATATTCTACAGAGCTGATTCTATATTGTTAAGCTGTCACTTAAAAGTGCACAAATTGTTTCGATCAATCCTAACATACTCACCCATGTAATTAACACCCTATCAACACAGGGAATACTTCCAGTCTCACAAAGGTCCCTCTGCCCCTGGAAGTAGCCTCTATTCTGGCCTACATCTTAATTGGTTTGATCTGTTTTTGACTTTATTTCACTGGAATCACATGTGCCTTTGGAATCAAGACTGGCTCTGTGGATTTATTCACACTGCTGTGTACAGCAGGATTGCTCCCGCAGCATGACAGCATCCGACTGCGCGAACACCAAGGCTGACATACGCATTGTGGTCGTTCTGCAGGGGCGTCCCCAGGCTAGAGACTGGACGTGTAGTAAAGAGCTCCATCAGCAAGCGTCACCCTGAACCCACACCACATCACCTTTTAGGGCAGCACATGAAAATCTAGGAAACACCTAATTTCTCCAAGCAACAATGAATATGTCAGCGATTTTCCAGCTCAAGAATGCTGAATTACTTCTCTGCTAAGCTAGTAAAATAGAAACCACAGAAGGCAAAACCATCCATATTTGTCTCCCACCAGGTCCTACTCGTTTGACTTTAGTAGCCAGTGTCCAACAGCTCCACAGTAGCATACATGCTGCTTAGCAGTTACTTTATATCCTGTCAACACTTGGTGACGTTGGTCCTTTAAAGTTGGGTTCCAATTTGCATTTACCAAGAGATTAATGAGGTTAAGCTCCTTTTCGTGTTTCATACATACATTTTAATATATTTTTATACATTTTAATATATTTTATTCTCACATTTTAATATATTTTATTCTTTAAACATACATACATTTTAATATATTTTATTCTTTAAACCAGTTTAGGTTCACAGCAAAATTGAGTGGTACAGAGTTTCCATAGACCCACAGCCCCTCCACACACCCAGGTTCCCCCACTATCAACATCCCCATCAGAGTGGTCCATTTCTTACAGACAACAGATGTGCATCGACACATTGTTATCATCCGGCGTCCAGTTTACACGAGGCTTGCTCTTGGTGCTGGATATTCTACAGGTCTGACGAATGCATAATGACCTATATCCACCATTACAGTATCATGCAGAAGAGTTTCACTGCGCTAAAAATCATGTGCACTGCCCACTCATTCCTCCCTCCCCTCTGGCCCCTGGCTTTTTACTGTTTCCAGTTTCTCCTTTACTGCAATGTTGGAGAACTGGACTCCTTCAGGATGTGTAGCGCCTTTTCACGCTTCTTTCAGCAACATGCATCTAACTTTCCTCCCTGTCTTTTTGTGGCTTGAGAGCTCATTTCTTTTTAGCGCTGAATAACATTTCACTTTCTGGATATAGCAGTTATGCATTCACTTATATGCATGTAAAGCAGAGAGAATGTTGTGTTGGATATTTACATTTGGGAGTCTTAAGCATGTATATGATAAATAAGTATAAAGCATGTGTCAAAATTATAAAGTAGAAAGTTGTCAGGATATCTGAATGCACACAAATACACACTTCAGTTTATGCTATAAAATGTTATAAAATGTGTAAGTACATACTTAGGGCTGAAAAAGCACCCAGAGAGGAAGGGTGAAGGAGAGGTGTATCTGAAATAATAAAAAGAAAATCCCATTGGTCAAGCGGGGATCTAGAGTTCCTCATCCCACGAGGAACTCCCAACCCTAGTGAGGGCCTAACAGACAGATCCAAGTAGGATGATGAAAGCACTGTACAAGCACCTGCCAGGGAGCAGACGCAGGGCAGCTTCCACACCACAGAGACCCACTGGAGGAATGACCTGGACTTGCCCCAGGTGCCAGGGCCAAATAAGAAGAAAATGTGTCTTCTTTCCGACTATGCCATTTTCTGCTTTGGTCATGTTCTCTTGATAATTGAGGCAAGGAAACAGAATTAGCAATTTTATGGAAAGTCATCTCTACTTTGTCCTTAAAGGAGTTGGCAATGATTTGACCAGAATCAAACAAGTATACATTTTGAAGCCTAAGAATTTAAAACATTAAGAAAAAAAAAATTCTAGGTATCATTTAGCTTTCAAGTTCAAAACCAACACATTTGCCTTTGGGGTCAGAAGCAGCTATGTCTAAGAGAGGGATATTCCTCTTTATAAAAGATGAAAGAGTTCTAAGGAGTTTGTCAGGTCAAAAAACATTCCTACTTAGATTTTCTGGACGGCATCCAGTAATGTAACAACAGTAATATCTAACTCTACTTACAAGGTGCCAGTAAGAGTCCAAGGCTCCGATGTCCAATTCAGTAGCCATTGGCAACTCATAGTTATTATGTAACTAATTATATGTGGCTTTTGGCCTAAAACTTCCTAGAAAATAAAACTAAAAAAAATTAGAAACAATATTATAAATGCAACAGAAACTATATAGGCAATATCCTATTACTGTATTAAAATTTTAACAAACTAGACACAGTATTAAAATGCAATTTTTTTACTTTTCAATAAAATAGGTGCTACAGTCTTGTCTGAAATTATAAATTAATTGTCCAAAGTTAACCATAAATGAATCATTCTATTAAATTTAACAAACATTTAATTTTGTAAGAAATAAATTTTCATGTTTTATTATACAGCATTTAAGAATAATAAAGCTCTCTTGAGATTTCAAATTTGATATCTATGGCAAGTTTACAAAAGTACATTGATCAAGATACAATTTTTAACATTAATATATACATTCCATAATCTCAATCTATTTAACATGAACACTGACTTCTGTCATTGTTGTTTCTCTCTACAATATCACCTGACTGAAGGACAGTGGTTCTCAGTTGGGTGTTGACTCTGGCCCCCAGCGGCATCTGGCAACATCTGGTATAATTCTGGCTGTCATGAGAGAGGGATGCTAACAGCATCTGCTGTGCTGTCCAGGGATGCTACTCACCGTCCTACAATGCACAGGACAGACCCCTACCACAGGGATTTTATCCAGCCCAAATGTCAACAGGTCAAGATTAAACAACTTTTGTTAAGTGGGACTCAATTCCCATTTTATGAACACCTCTGTACCCACTGTAATTCTGAGAACACAGACTTTGCCAACTGGCAAATACTATTTAAAAGAAGATTTAACTTAATCAATATCACTTATCAAAAGCCATGGCTGACTTTAAATATCAACATATTTCCAGAATGAATAAACCACACAATCAACTCAGAATGATACAAATTAGGGTCCATATCATTTAATTTCCCTTGAACCTGCCCTGCTAGTTTGATCTGTTAATATGAAAGTTAATTAGGACTGTTTTGAAGGAACTTAGCAATAGTTTCCTTTGCACATTTTTCTGAACTATGATAAAAATTTAGCGACACAAAGTATCTGGCAAATAGCAAGTGCCCTGCAAGTGCTCCAGAAATGTTTAACTCAGCTTACTAAAAACACAGGGCTTCACTCATTTGTTCAAATTTGCCATAAGCATGTGTCCGCACAGGTTAAATTTTTTTTTGATCTCTCTCATTTTACAATAATCTTTCACAAATGTCATTTAGAAACAGAACACATATCCAGGGTGTGTGATACAAAATTGTTAGTTTTTTCTACACAAGTTATAAAGTGTCAGTGTATATATTACACTGATGATAGTGAACTAAATTTAAACTGAAAAAGTCATTCTAAGTTGAGAAATAATAGAGAAAATTTTCAGTAATTATTCACCTACATATTCACATTCTGTGTATTTTCTCATGGTCAACAAACTGATTCAAATGATTTAAGTTATCCCACCATTTAAAGAGAAAAGTCTCTGCAATAATTTGAAACCATGGTGTTATCTTAATTTCACCACTGGCTGCTTTTTTCAAAAGTTCTTTTAGTTCTTCCTTTGACACATAACAATAGCTTTTAATCTCATTGGGATCAGGATTCAAAGTTACATTCTTTCTCACAAACAAAATGTAATCAATTTCATGTTCACCCCAGATACCATCCGACTGAGCTTTGTAGTAAATTCGTGTTAAATAATTAATTTCTTCTAGAGGAACCTAAGACATTAAAAAAAAATAATAAAATCATCAGCCACAATAACAAAAAACAATCTAAAATTAGCTCACCATATTACAGCGGTATCTTGAACAGGAGTATAACTTTAGAATTAAAACTTTTAAAGTGTTACTCTCCTATCAACAATATATGGAAATCTTAATATTATATATGGAGGCTGGGCACGGTGGCTCACGCCTGTAATCAAAGCACTTTGGAGGCCAAGGCGGGCGGATCACCTTAGGTTGGGAGTTCAAGACCAGCCTGACCAACATGGTGAAACCTCGTCTTTAAAAAAAAAAAAAAAAAAAAAAAAATTATATATGGAAAAAGATTACATTATTAGTTTCAAGGATCTATGTTTTTCCCTGTAGGACCAAACAGGTAAGTTTTTATTTTTTTAAATATTAAAAAAAGGGGTAGTCACTCAAACTAAAAATATGACATTCTTCTTTTTCATATTTTAAGACTGCTTTTTGGAAAATATAGATAAAAAGTACTTTCTGTATCCAGGTCTTATATAAAGGGGTCAATTCCAAGAAAAAAAATTATTTCAATTAAACCAGTTAGATTTATCGTTCGCATTCCTAAGAATTTCCATATGAAAATATTCACCTTTTTTTGATGGGGGGAGAAGGATTCAGGTGAAAACTGGAAAACTCACTAGTCAAATTCTACCAGAGCTGTAACACTTGAAAATATTCATCTTTGATTTGATCAATTATAGAAATATTCAACCTTATATAGTGGTTAACAGATCAATCCATCCCAGTACTGAGCTAAGTTTTGACAAGTTATATTAAGAAATTAAAATTTAGACCGGGTGCGGTGGCTCACGCCTGTAATCCTAGCACTCTGGGAGGCCGAGGTGGGTGGATCACCTGAGGTCAGGAGTTCAAGACCAGCCTGGCCATCATGGTGAAACCCCATCTTTAAAAAAAAAAAGAAATTAAAATTTAAATAATCTTTATTCAAGATGGCTTGTGGAAGTAACTTATAATTCAGGAGGTTACCAAGCAGAGAACTACGTTTGAATTTAAAAATTTTATTAAAAAACATTTTAGAGTACATTTCAGTTTGTACGGTTGTGTAGTACAGCCGGTTACCTGTTCCAAGGGAATTCCTAGCTCAGCTTTCAGCCGCCTCTGCGCTGCTCGCCTCACTCCAAGGGCGTCATTTTCCTCAAGCTCACCTGGATTACTTAATGGATGACTACAACAAGTATTAGTAAAACAACCTGGAAAATGTTAATAGAGACAGATCACCTTCTCTTCAAAGTAGGTCTGAAAGATCAGGAAAGTTTATAAGTAGCAGAAAAATAAAATAATAATTTTTTTTTTGAGACGGAGTCTAGCTCTGTTTCCCGGGCTGGAGTGCAGTGGTGCAACCTCTGGCTCCAGGTTCAAGTGATTCCCCTGGCTCAGCCTCCAGAGTAGCTGGGACTACAGCTATGCACCACCCTATCTGGCTAATTTTTTGTATTTTAGTAGAGATGGGGTTTCACCATGTTGGCCAGGCTGGTCTCGATCTCCTGACTTTGTGATCTGCCCGCCTTGGCCTCCCAAAGTGCTGGGATTACAGACGTAAGCCACCTTGCCCAGCCAAATAAAAAGATTTTTAACAATTTTAAAATCAGGCCGGGTGTGGTGGCTCACCCCTGTAATCCCGGCACTTTGGGAGGCTGAGGCAGGAAGATCACAAGGTAAGGAATTCAAGACTAGCCTAACAGGGTGAAACCCTGTATCTACTAAAAATACAAAAATTAGCTGGGCATGGCAGCACGCGCCTGTAATCCCAGCTACTTGGGAGGCTGAGGCAGGAGAATCGCTGGAACCTGGGAGGCAGACGTTGCAGTGAGCCAGGATCGCACCATTGCACTCCAGCCTGGTGACAGAGCAAGATTGCATCTCAAAAAAAAAAAAAAAAAAAAAAGGGATTCTAAAATCAGTTATAATGGGATATCAGTAATTGTTTTGTGAGACAGACTTCATTTGCAGGTAAGTTCCTTATTAGTGCTTCTTTAACCAAAAAAGATCACACTGTGTAGAAAATCCAGATTAAAGATAAAATATATAAATATATACACATTGCTCAATTGCTTACTAGCTCTTATTCTTTATTGTTGTTGTATTAGGTTGCACTCATTGTATAAACTTATTTTATGTAGAATATAAAATATGCCATTCACAGGATTTCCCTTTTTGACCTTGGCTCCAGGAATTCAGAATGACAAAAAGTCAAATTAATGTACAAACAAAATATTGTAAACTAAGTGTACTAACCTGGAAAGGTAATCTTAGCATCTGATCTTTGCTGCAGCAGAAGCTTATTTTCAGTGTTGAATAAGAAGACACTAAAAGCTCGATGCAATAATCCTGAAAGCAAAAGAAATAATTAATTTAGCCTTAAGTATCAGTTATTCGCCCAATTCTCTCCTTGCAGCTCAGAATAGCATTAGTAACTTGCTGCTGCTTTTGCTTTTTCACTGTTTATCCGGATGCATAGTCCCTGCATGGCTATGGTGAGGAAGAGAGCTGCACTGGGCCAGGAAGTTGGTCGTCAAGTGAAGGAAAACGTGATGTTGGTGGCCCCTTTCCTGCAGTCAAGTTCCCTATCAAGGACATTCAATTCTCGGAAAGTGGTGAAGGCACATGCTTCCCTGCACGGGGCCTGCCCCTCTCAACTCTTTAGAAAGATTAGAGGCTAGGCTGCTGCTGCGTGTCAGGGTTAGTCTGCTCCTTGTTTTATGAATCCAGAGTAACTTTGAAGAAGCAGAGTAAAAGGCATAACGTGAAGAGAAATCACTGTAACAGGAACAGCAAAGCAGATGCTATGACTACACTATTTAACGAACTGGGACCAAAGCGAAGATACAGTATTATTAAAGACTGCACTGCCTTGAACAGAGTGCTCTTCTCAGCAAATTGGATATGCCTACACAAATCGCTTTATAACAAAGAATATTTCAAAGCAGTACCTTTGTCAATGTTCTCATTCAGGTGACAATTCTTCTTGGTCTCAGCCCCAATTTTATTGTCATTTTCATCAATGAGGATACACATCTCTGCCAGGAGTTGAACCTGTTGCTCATCGAGGTGGTCAGTGTTTATTTCAGGCATCATTACAAAATGTCTGATCTGTCCTAGAACACTAATATTGAAAGAAAAGAGAAAGGCCATCATATATTTTTCTTAATGTCAGAAAAATAATTACGCAGCTTCACCATCTGCAGTTGTACCACTTTGCATCCTCATAGGGACCCCAAGAACATTGCCAGCCGGCTGCACACCACTGTCTCAGTCATCATTGCTCCTATAGGCTTCACGGCTGGCCTTTTACCATAGCCGTGTTCCTAAACACCAAGCTCAACATTCTACTCTACATTCGAGATCCTCTGCAGCACTTGACACTCAATCCTTTCTCCAGTGTACTTTTCTTCCCTGGTTTGGCCCCAACCTAACTTTCCATCCTGTTTTTCCACACCAGCTTCTGTCATCTCTATAATGTGCTCCCATTGCTATCCTTAATGTTTTTCCCACTGCTTGTCTCTGCATAGTTGCTAAAGAATGCCACAGGCCAATCTTGGTCGAAATCTGTTTTTTCAAGGCACAATTCATGTGTCACACATTTAATAACCCTTCTACCAATGTCACAGTATTTTAACTCAGGTTTTTTTAACCCAAGTTCCTGAACAGAAAAATTATTTGCATGAGTTTTGTAAATTTCTCCCAGGGCAGTACTTAGCTAATATAATTCTAGTTAAACAGGAGAAAACTTAATTCATTATATTCAACAGATGCTTTAAGGCAGTGCTTGGCAAGTTTTCTTCTATAAAGGGCCAGGTAGTATCAACTCTGCTTTGGTAACAATAAAATAGTCACAGGCAATGGGCAAACTGGGCAATATGTAAACTGAGGGTGGGTGCATGCCAGTATTTATGGACAATGAAATCTGAATTACATTTAATTTTCATGTGTCACAAAATATTTTAGTTTTTCTCCAGCCATTTAAAAATGAGAAAACCCCTCAGCTCACAGGCAGCAGGCCAGATTTGGCCTGTGGGCCATAGTTGGTCCATCTCTACCTTAGTGCATCAAGCATTAATTTTCTAAGCCCTAACTAATCCCTCCCATGTGATTCAAACATAAAGCACTTATCAGAGTACTTTCTGTATTGTGACCCACTCATTTACACATCTATATCCAGCAGCTTCTAAGCTCTCTAACCTTTGTATCCTTCAGAGCACCTTTACGTAGCACAACTTTGAAGTTTTTTATTTTCTCTATTTTCCTCTCCTTTATTTCTCAATGAATTATAATTTTTGTTTCTTGATTTTTCTACACAATATGTTTTGAAGATCCCACGTGCTCTACTTTCTATGTGACTCTATTTCAAATATACAGATTTTACTGAAATACTTTTTTGTTTGAGACGGAGTCTTGTTCTGTCGCCCAGGCTGGAGTGCAATGGTACAATCTCGGCTCACTACAACATCCACCTCCTGGGTTCAAGTGATTCTTCTGCCCCGACCTCCTGAGTAGCTAGGACTACAGGCTTGCCCCACCATGCCTGGCTAATCTTTGTATTTTTAGTAGAGATGAGGTTTCACCATGCTGGCCAGGCTGATCTCCAATTCCTAACCTCAGGTGATCCGTCTGCCTTGGCCTCCCAAAGTGTGGGCGTATAGGCATGAGTCATCACGTCTGGCCTACTGAAATACTTTCAACAGAGTTCAAGCCTACTGCAGCCTGTACGCAAAGTTTAAACAGCTACTTTATACAAAGTTCTAAGCTCACATAGGGTCTGGGGTGTGTGTGTGTGTGTGTGTGTGTGTGCATGTGTTAGGAGTCAGTGATGATGGAGATATTGATATCTAATACAAAAAATCTGAAATAAGGTTAATGACTGCAACAAATCAAGAGAGAAAGTAATGTGAAAAGGAAGTGCACTTCAGAGTTAGCCTCAATTAAAAAAAAATTATTTCCAAAAAAATTTTTTTGAGATGTAGTTTCACTCTTGTTGCCCAAGCTAGAGTGCAATGGTGCAATCACAGCTCAGTGCAACCTCCGCCTCCCAGGTTCAAGTGATTCTCCTGCCTCAGCCTCCTGAGTAGCTGGGATTACAGATGCCCACCACCATGCCCAGCTAATGTTTTGTATTTTTAGTAGAGATGGGTTTCACCATGTTGGGCAGGCTGGTCTTGAACTCCTGACCTCAGGTGATCTGCCTGCCTCAGCCTCCAAAGTGCTGGGATTACAGGTGTGAGCCACCACGCCTGGTCTATTTCCAATTTCTATAGGCTAGTTTCATATAGAAACCCCCATTTTGGTATCTGTGGGGGTTGGTTGCAGGACCTTCAACAGCTACCAAAATTTGAGGATGCTGAAGTTGCAGATATAAAATGGAATAGTATTTTCGTACCACCTGTGTATATCCTATTGTATATAGACGCGTCATATGATGGTGTTTCCATAAAGTGCAGGACTGCATATACCACAGTGGTTCCATAAAATTGTAACAGAACTGACAAATTCCTATTGCCCAATGATGTCATAACCATTGAAATATCCTCGTACATCGCCTTTTCTATGTTTAGATATACAAATACTTGCTGTTGTGTTACAACTGCCCCGATGATTCTGCACACTAACACGCTGTACAGGGTTAGGCCTGAAGCAACTGGAGCAATAGCCTACGAGCAACTGGATACACCAGAAAGCCTAGCTGCACCACTGTCTAGTTTTGTGCAAGTGCACTCCGTTTCCACAACGATGAAACTATCTACCAATGAATTTCTCCAAAGTGTGTCCGTTAAGTGATGCGGGCTGAACGGTAAATTACCATCTGTAGATAATCTCTTGTAATATCTACAACATGTCAATGCTACCTAAGTAGTTGTTGTGCTGTATCGTTTACAGAGTAAGTCTGCATAAATTCAGTACAGATAAATTTTTTCCAAATATTTTATAATGTGCAGTTGGTCGTAACTATGGATATGGACTCCAAAGAAACAGCGGGCGAACTGTGTATGAGGTGACCACTAAGACAGACTTTGTGACTATTAATTACTAGACTTTTCTGACGGGACTGTGTTTCTGAGGGGGGCACGGCGGGGTCCTGCTATGTCTGTCGCGCAGGCTGGAGTGCAGCGGCGTGATCTAGGCTCCCTGCAGCCCCCGCCTCCGCCTCCCGGGGTCAAGCGATCCGCCCGTCCCCGCGTCCCAAAATGCTGGACTTCCAGGCGTGCGCCCCCGCCGCGCTGCAATGACAATTGCTCTTTCGGGATTTTCAGATTAAACGTCTTAATCACAAGATAAAAACGAATACGTCTTCTTATGCGTTTACATAATACCGCGTAGCAGATGAGGGAACACATCACCCAACCCAAGAAAAAGATCTGGTTGCAGCTATGCGTGTTCCCCATTTCTTCTCCTGTTCCTTTCCCAAGAGCAGCGCCTCGAGTGCGTTTCCGTCGCCCCCTCGCACAGACCCATGTGTACTCGGCACGGGGAGACCGGCGCCCTCACGCTCGTGTTTCTGACGATGCTGTCTACACTTGTTCCTCAATTCTCTAAACTCGCAATTCGTAGTCTCCTGAGACTCGGTTTCCAATGCCACGCGTTCCTAACCCTCAGGTGACTGTGAGTAGACGATAATCTTTCCCACTGACAAAGACCGACAACGTCCCCGGCGCCCCGACCCACGCCTCCTACCCACAGGGCACGGGCGCCCACCACAGCCCGGGACGGCTCGGCCTCGCTCCAGCTCCAGTGACCCACGCCGCCTACCCCAGCCGTCCATGCCGCCGCACCGAGACCTCGGGCTTCCTCCCCGCCCCGCCCCAGTCTTCCGAACCCTGCTGCCGGTCCCCAATACCTGAGCGTCCTCCGGACTCGGACAACCACCGGCCCCCGAGCGCGCCGACTTTGAAGCCTGTCCGCGGCGCGCACCGCCCACTGGCCCCACCCCCGGGCCACACAGCCAATCGCCCTCGCCAGCGCCAGTCCGCGCCACATTGCCCGGCCAATCGGCACCCGTACACGCCTGACGTCACAATCTGGCCAGGCCGTCGCGCGGTGGCACCACTTCCCGGGCCTGTGGCATCCGCAGACGCGTGAAGTACAGGTAAGGTGAGCCGCGTGCTTAGGTCCTGGCCGCCCGCGAGGTGGGTCAACGCGCCCCCGCACCGCCCCACAGAGGCAGCGTCCCGCGACTAGACGGTGCCCGAGGCCACTGCAGTCGCCAGCCAATCACGCTTTCGATCTCGTCTGGCGAGCCGGAGGCGCTGTGGCGGTGCGTGCCGACGTCAGGCGTCCCGACGCGCGCGCTCCTTGGAGCTGGGCCCTCCCAGCCGGAAAGCGCCGGCGCGCCGAGCCCAGTACCCGGAAGCTCGGTGTCCCATGGGCGGGGCCCCTGCGTGGCTGGACCAATGGGAACGGAGGAAAGGCGGGACGTCACTGCTGACGGGCTGGTTGTGCGTCCCTATCCCGAGTTCCGCCGCTAGGGCAGCCGAGCTTGTCTGCAGGGCTAGGCCCTGTACGTCCAGAATGGTGGCCGTACTGAAGCGTCTGCGACCGCGACGAAGGCGGAGCGGAGCCGCGGGAGGGGGTGGGCATTCCACGTTGTGTTGAGAGTGTTTGCCGTCGGGGTACGCGACAAGGAGTTCTAAATTTTTTTTTTGAGAGTCGCTCTTGCCCAGGCTGGAGTGCAGTGGTGCAGACTCAGCTGACTAACCTTTGCCTCCCGGGTTCAAGCGATTCTCCTGTTTCAGCGTCCCAAGTAGCTGGGACTTCTGGCATTCGCCACCACGCCGGGCTAATTTTGTAGTATTTTTATTTTTTTTGAGACGGAGTCTCGCTCTGTCGCCCAGGCTGGAGAGCAGTAGCACGATCTCGGCTCACTGCAACCTCCGCCAAGGAAAAAAAAAAATCACTAAGCTTCTAAAGGCCAAACTATTCTGATATTAAACATTGTAATGTGAGCTATACATGCATTTAAGAAAGATTACTAAAAAAACAAGAGAAGTATTTACTAAAAAACAAGTAAGATATTTACTTAATTATTCCAGTTCTCGGTCGTGTGTGTCTGAAGCCTATTGCAGCAGCTCAGGGCACAAAGAGGGAACCAGCCCTGGACAGGACGCTATTCCAGCACAGGGCCACTCACACACGCACACTCAGACCGGGACAGTGAAGACACACCAGTTCACCTCACGTGCACACCTTATGCATATGGAAAGAACTGCAGTACCGAGAAAACCCATGCAGGTGTGGGGAGAACACGTAAACAGCACACAGCCGGCACACCTCCAAGGGAGTCTTTTCTCACCAGTGCTACAAATAAACGAATGAGTACCTGCTGTATACAGTTTGACAATTGAGAAGTATTTTTTAATAGCTTTTTCAAATGATCTTGGTTATTCTTTTTTGATACTACTACACCAAAACACAAGAGGTGGATTTTCTAGTTAGTATTTGGAATGTGAAACCACTTCAATGGACATTTTATACTCTTGTTACATTAAAATTCATTGATTTTTGACTGTACTTCGAATGCTTATTTTCCTATGCATGATGTTGCAATGTCATGCATTGGTCATTTGGAAAATAGTGATTTACTGAATTAAACAGATCTTCCAAATGCTAACACCTTTCATTATTCAATATCAAACAATCACATTTGTTAATATCACTAGTAATCTCAGAACAGTTTTTAAGTATTCGGAAGCTGCCAAGTCCTTAAAATTTGAATTTTTGCATGAAAATTCAAACATTGTCAACAAGTACTACGAATTATGTTCCTTGAAGTGGCGTGAACATATTTTCACGAAAATGTCTGCCAAAAACCTAAGTTTGAGTACCTCAGTTTATCTGTCAGTAGTTATTTCCATTAAAAGTGGTATTTCATGAAAAAAGCAGCTAGCTAGTTCAGCTTACAACTCAAACGTTCTCACAAGTTCTTTTACTGGAGACAATAATCATAATTCAGTATGTGGCAGAAGTGCTTTGTGTGTATTTCCGATTTTGCCATAGAGAATATTAAAAAGATGAGTTCTGAATGGTCGAGATTATTAAAATTAAATTTTTTTTTTCACTGCTAACAATCAGCTGACCCTTCAGTGAATCATACTCTTTTTGCTGGCAGAGGGTTTTGCCTTGATGTTGGTGGCTGCTGACCAAGTTGGTGCTTGAAAGTTGGGGTGGCTGTGGCAGCTTCTTAAAATGAGACTAATGAAATTTGTCACATTGATTGACTCTTCTTTTCATGAAAGATTTCATTTAACCCAAAGGAAAACTTTCAAAATTGGAGTCAATCTTCTCAAACCCCGCTGCTGCTTCATAAACTAAGTCTATTTTGTAGTATTTTTATTTTTTTTTTTTGAGACAGAGTATTCTAAATCCTTTGTTGTCATTTCAACAGTGTTCACGTCTTCACCAGGATTAGGTTCCATCTCAAGAAACTACGTTCTTTGCTCATCCACAAGAAGCAACTGCTTATCTTTTCAAGTTTTATTATGCTATTGCACTGATTCAATTACATCTTCAGGCAGCCATAGCCTTACAAAATGTATTTCTTAAATAGTGAGACTTGAACATCAAAATGACTCCTTGATCCTTGGGCTGCAGAAAGGATGTTGTGTTAGCAGGCATGAAATCAACATGAATCTCCTCATACATCTCCATCAGAGCTCTTGGGTGAACAGGAGCGCTGTAAATCAGCAGTAATATTTTAAAAGAATTTTTTTTTTTTTTTTTTCCTGAGCAGTAGGTCTCAACAGTGGGCTGAGAATATCAGCATAACTCTTAAGGGCCCTATGATTTTCAAAATGGTAAATCAGCATTGGCTTCAATATAAAGTCACCAGCTGCACTAACCCCCTAGCAAGGGTCAGCCTTCAGAGCCCAGAGTTGGAGCTCTGAAGCCAGCCTTTGACTTCTCTTTAGCTATGAGTGTCCTAGGTGGCATCTTTTCCCAAAATAAGGTTGAACTCCAATGAAAACCTGTTTAGCATAGCCACTTTCATCAGTGATCCTAGGTAGACCTCCTAGATGATCCGAGATGAATTTAAAGTAAGTTAAAGTTGCTGCTTTAACTTATACGTCCACTTTTTTTTTTTTTTTTTTTGAGTAGGAGTCTCACTTGGTTGCCCAGGCTGGAGTGCAATGGTGTGATCTCAGCTTACTGCAACCTCCACCTCTTGGGTTCAAGTGATTCTCCTGCCTTAGCCTCCTGAGTAGCTGGGACTACAGGCGTGCGCCACCACACCCAGCTAATTTTTCTATTTGTAGTGGAGACAGGGTTTCACCACGTTGGCCAGGCATGTCTTGAATTCCTGACCTCAAACAATCCACCTGCATTGGCCTCCCAAAGTGCTGGGGTTATGGGCATAAGCCACTGTGCCTGTCCTATCTTGCACTTTTGTATTATAGAGACAGCTTCTTTCCTTCAATCTCATGAACCAACCTCTGATAGCTTCAGATTTTTCTTGTGTAGCTTCCTTATCTCTCTCAGCCTTCACAGAACTGAAGAGAGTTAGGGCCTTGCTCTGGATTAGGCTTCGGTTTAAGGGAACAGTGTGGTTGCTTTAATCTTTACAGACTACTCAAACTTTCTGCATATCAGCAATAAAGCTGTTTCATTTTTTTTAATCATTTGTGTGTTCACTGGAGGAGCACTTCAAATTTCCTTAAAGAACTTTTCCTTTGTATTCACAATTTGGCTGTTTCAACATGCCTTCCTCACTATGTTTAATCATTTCTAGCTTTTGATTTAAAGTAAGAGATGTGCAACTCATTCTTTTACAAAACAGTGGCCATTTTAGGGCTATTAATTGCCCGAATTGAGTCGGAGTCTTGCTTTACTACCCATGCTGGAGTGCAGTGGTGTAATCGTGGGTCACTGCAACCTCGAACTCCTGGGCTCAAGCAGTCCTCCTGCTTTAGTCTCCCAGGTAGCTAGGACTACAGGCATGAACCACCTGCTGGGCCCCTAATTTCAGTATTGCTGTGTCTCAAGGATAGGGAGGTCGGAGTAGATGGAGCGAGATAGGGAGGCAACTGGTTAGTGGAGTGGTCTGAACACATCTAACATTTACTGACTGTTTGCTGTCTTATATAGGGGTGGTTCTTGGTGGTCTCCCCAAATAATTTCGACAGTAATATCAAAGATCACTAATCACAGATCACCATAACTGATACAAGAAAACATTTGAAACATTCCAAGAATTACCAAGTTGTGACACAGAACATGAAGTGAGCACGTACTGTTGGAAAAATGGTGCTGATAAGACTTGCTCCATGCCGAGCTGCCACAAATCTCTGCTTTGTAAGAAACATGATAGCCGTGAAGTGCAATAAAGTGATGCACACTAAAACAGGTGTGCCTGTTATGATATAAACATACACATGTATACAAACACACACACATACACACACACACTTGATAATGATTATGAAGCAACATGGCAACCAGCTTATAACACTAGAGTGTACTAACTACCCAAGTGTTTGAGGCACAGTTAAAATAATCAGTAATGAGGACAACGAGAGAATACCTAGTAAATCTTCTCTATCAAACTATGCTCATAAATGTTTTACTAAATTCAGCATTGTTGCCCTATGGCAGGGACAAATAAATTATATGTATTTTGCATAGGTGGACATGTAACAAGATAGAAACTGGTTTTGTCAGACAGGATTCCCTGCAGTTTCTGTAGGAGGGAGTATGTAATTGGATACCAGGATTGCAATCATAACCTTTTATAATTTTGGCTAGTTTTGTGTCTTTCAAAAAAATTACTTTGGACAGTTAGTTCAGGAAACAGTGTGTTATGGGTTAAACTGCGTCCCCTCCTTCAGTTCACGTGTTGAAGACCTCACTTCCAGTATTTCAGAATGCGACCTTATTTTGAAATACGGTTGTTGTGGCTATGGTTAGTTAACCTGGGGTCAGATTAGGGCCTATCCTACTCCAATATAATTGATGTCCTCATAAAAAGAACACAAAGTGTGCAGACAGATATGGACATGGAAAACATCATATGAAGACTGGGTATGCTGCCACAAGCCAAGGAATGCCCGGAAACCGAGAAACATTACAGTCTCCCATCACAGCTCTCAGAAGGAACCAACCTTGCCAACACCTTCATCTTGGACTTCCAGTCAGACCTCTGGCAATAAATTTGTTCAAGCTGCCTAGTTTGCAGTATTTTGTTACTGCAGCCCTAGCATGGGTGGTGAAAAGAACACGGGCTCTGACGTCAGCCTTTAGTCTTTGCCCGACTGCACAATTATCTTTTTGACAAGTAATTTCAACCTTCTCATGCTTAGAATTCAATTTAGAATAGTAACTTCTACTTTACTGGATTCTTTTGGGGATTACATTAGTTACAAAAGATGTAAAGTGACTGGCTCTCAAAAAAATGTTGATTTCTTTCCCTTGGTTTTGTGACATGTCATGCACTGTTACTTTCTGTGACTTTTGTGGAATCCTAAATATATCAAATTAAAACATTACATTAATGACATCCTAAGCGTTATCTGACTGCAAAATAAAACCACCTATTAGAATGTGGGTTAGATGTGACACTGAGATTTACAAAGCTTTCTCTTTGCTGCCATGCCCAGCAGAATGTCTGCATACTGGGTGCTAAATAAACATTTGTTACTTAAATGTCACAACCTGTAAAAGTTTAAAAAATGACATCTCTAAAATGTCAAATATTTTTTCCTTGGTGTTCCTTTTAGAGAACTGTTTTTAGCGATAGTTTTATTAATATACTCAATGCAGAAATACCCGTTTAATTTTTTTTTTTTGTTATCTGGATCCCCTAAATATGTTAAATTTGTTTCTCGTGCAACAAACAAGTTACCGCTTCTAACTCTTCATCTTGAGCTTAATTTTTTTTTTTGAGCCGGAGTCTCACCCTGTTCCCAGGCTGGAGTGCAGTGGCGTGATCTGGGCTCACGGCAACCTCCGTTTCCCGGGTTCAAGTGACTCTCCTGCCTCAGCCTTCCGAGTAGCTGGGACTGCAGGCGCGCGCCACAACGCCCAACTCATTTTTGTATTTTTAGTAGAGACGGGGTTTCACCGTGTTGGCCAGGCTGGTCTCGAACTCCTGACCCCGTGATCCGCTGGCCTCGGCCTCCCAAAGTGCTAGGATTACAGGCGTGAGCCACTGCGCCCGGCCTTGGGCTTCACGTTTTAAGGAAGTTGCAGGAATGTTGACCTCCACAGAAAAAAAATGCTTTCACGCTGTAGATTTACTCTAGACGGGCTTCAAAGGCGCAGTTGGAGCTTTCTGCAGAGCGGACGGACGGCTGTTTACGTAAAGACCATCATGCGGCGTTTCCAACCTAGATTCTAGGAAAAAAGCGGCTCAAGTCCCACCTTCCCAGGGAACAGCTGATTCTGTTTTTCCTTCCCAGCCAATGGTGATGAAAAGCTTCGGGATGCGGGTGAGTCACTGCGGAGGAGCTCAACGCTGAACGCTGACCGCGCCATCCCCGCCAGGCTCCCGCGCCGCAGACAGCGCGCCCAAGAGCGCAAACGGCCCGGGGTCTCAGGCCTCGGGCGGACCCCGCCCCGGGCTCGCTGCCCTCCCGCCTGGGCTGCAGGGCTGCGGGGCAGATGGACTCGGAGCGCCCCGCCGGTGAGTAGATACGACCCCCGAGGCCACCTCTCGCGCCCCGCTCCGCAGCAGGTGTAGGCGACCAGGGTGGGGGCGTCGGCTGCGGAGTACACGCGCGGGGACCGCACGGGGATGCGGGGCGGAAGCCGAAGCATGACTTCCGACGCCTGCGGCGGCTTCCGGCGGCCCCGGAGGCGCGGGACTGGGGCGGGACTTCCGGCAGCGCCGGAAGTGTAGAAGCGCCGGGTCGGGGTTGTGGGGTCGCGTCAGTGCGGAGGCAGCCGGTGTCCTGCGCGTCGTGGGGTCAGTACTGGGGACCGTGTCCTAGGGACTCACGGGCGGTGCGCGACCCGCGCTGGCTCCGGGGGTGGCGGGCACGGCGTCTGTGACAGGTGAGTGCCGCCATCTTCCTGTCGAGCGCCGAGTACTTCCCCAGCTGCCCAGAAGAGGAGTCGGGACGCTACCGGGCTTTAGGGGGTGCAGTGGCCGTCTGGGCGTGGTGGGGGATGGGATGCAGGTGGGCTCGGAATGCGGAGGACCCAGTGCGGTGCCGCAGGTGTCGGGGCCCAGGAGGGCCGGTGGCGGGGCTGGAAGGGCCGTGGTGCCGAAGGGTTCGGGACGCAAGAGAAGTCGGGGCGCAGGAGGAGTCCGTGGCGGTGCCAGAGGGACCGGGGTGCAGGAGGGGTCGTTGTCTAGGAGGAGTCGGGGCGCTGGAGGGCCCCGGCGGCGCTGGAGAGGTAGGAGGCAGAAGGTTTCGGCCCGAGGGTCTCTCTTCGCCCCTTAGGCTTCGCTCTGGGTACCCCGGGGAAGTGCGTCTCCAGGGAAGCACTTGGGAGGCCTTTCGGAGAGAAGGATGGCCTTCCTTCTAGCCAAAGAGTGGGGATGGCGGGCTTCAAGAAGGATGGTGAGTGCGGGGTGACGGATGCTGAAGTGATTAACACAGCGCCATGATATTGTTCCCGTTTTAAGACTTCCTTTTCTTTCCCTTCCCTCGTAAGCAGCCACTGCTGGAGGGAAACGTTAACATAGCTGTTCACCGGAATAACACAAGAGCAACATACTCATTTACTAAAAAAAGTTGAAATACATATTTCCAGATTGTAAGCAAAAATAACTAAGGTCTGCCAGGTTTTTAAAGGTTTTGTCATTTAGCTTAAACGGTAAAACGTTCCTTGTGCTTGGCCAGGTCACTTGAAGCTGATACCATTATAGAAAAGTGTTAATTGCTTGGAAGTTTCATTTATTAAAGTTCAGGCGTTTTTCTCTTAAATTCAGTATGTTGGCCTGTGAGTTATGGTCATAAAAGTATTCCAGGAATTATTTACCTCTAAATGAGATAGCTCAAGATAGTTACTATATTTCTTCAGTATTTTTCTTCCTCTTCTGAATTTCCCGCGACCCCAGCACACACACACACTGTTCTGGGTACTTTCCTGATCAAATTCAAGTCTTTCAAAATCGCTTTTGAAATGTGATCCCAGGAGTTGAACGGTATCTAAATATGAACTGACCAATGAGGAACAAATGGAGTGATCTGTTATTCCCTGGGTTTGAATGCTGCCTTTCTATTAATACTGATCACAGGAGACAGAGTAGGGGAGTGGACACTGGCCATGTCTCATAACAGCAGTGTGACCTTGGGCAAGGCCTTCCTAAGTCCCCACTTCCTGTCCTCTAACATGGTGTTCATATCAGCCTTATTTTGTTATTGGGAAAGTTATGTTATGTAATATGTGTTAGCCATTCTTGCGAAGTGCTGTATACAAGTGCTGTATACAGGAGATCTTGAGTGAGTGTGTTTCCCCTCTCCTCCTTTTGGGTAGCTTTATTAGACTGTTCACTTTGTGCTTTTGCCCTGAACTAAAATCCCTAAGTCTCTTTCCCCGAGTTGAAACTAAGATGGAGTTTTCTTATTTATCGTGTCTCATTTTTTCAGGGAAAAGATTTTACATCTGTTGAATTTCATCCTTGGTTTAAACTTATTTCTTTTAACTACTGAGATCTTTTGAAGATCTTGATGGTTACTTATCCAATTAATGATGTTTTCTAATTCAGTGTCATCCACAGAATTGATGGTGTGTGTAGTCCATGCCTTCATCTCATCAATCACAAAACATTTTAAGCAGGTTAATATTGATGACAGAGTTCTGAGGTTGCCTGTAGAGACCATTCTGTTCCTCAGTATTGTTCAGAAGTTGCGTTTGGTGTTTCAGCCCACTAGGAATTCATCTAATAGTGCGTTTGTGATAAAATGTTATTGCGAACTTTATTAAACTTTTGGTGGAAATTCCATCATATTGTATTCCATTTTCAATTTATTTCTCCAATTTATTTTTAATGTCACATGGAGATTATATTCCTTAACCATTCTTTTGCATATGATTAGCATTTATGACATTAACCATTTAAGCAAATGTTTTTGCTTCGATGAAAGAAAAGTGTTTACAGTCCTACTGTATATCAAACTGATAGTGATGTTTTGTATTTTTTGTTTCAAATGAAAGTGTAAATTAAGAATTTGTTGGCCAGGAGTGATGGCTCACACCTGTAATCCCAGTACTTTGGAAGGCCGAGGTGGGTGGATTGCCTAAGTTAGGAGTTGAAGACCAACCTGGCCAACATGGTGAAACCCCGTCTCTACTAAAAATACAAAAATTAGCTGGGCCTGGTGGAGGGCCTCTGTAATCCCGGCTACTTGGGAGGCTGAGGCAGGAGAATCGCTTGAACTTAGGAGGTGGTGGTTGCAGTGACAGTGAGCCGAGATCATGCCACTGCACTGCAGCCTGGGGGAGAGAACGAGACTCTATCTCAAAAACAAAACAAAACAATAACAACAAAATAAAGAATTTGTTGTATTGCTGTTTAAAGCTACTTTGGTTATCTTCCTTCCTCAAATTATATGCACTTAGAGAATGATAATTTCTATAGTTACAATTTAATTAATATTGGAAAATCAAGAGAATGATAATTTCTGTAGTTACAATTTAATTAATATTGGAAATATCAGAAAGAATCTTTTGTAAAAGAGCAGGAAGCTAAGTGTTCATTGATGCTGTTTAATATTACAGCATTTTTTTTTTTTTTTTTTGAGATGGAGTCTCACTCTGCTGTCCAGGTTGGAGTGCAGCGACATGATCTCAGCTCACTGCAACCTCCACTTCCCAGGGTCGAGCAATTCTTGTGCCTCAGTCTTCTGGGTAGTTGGGACTATAGGCGTGCACCATCACGCCCAGCTAATTTTTGTATTTTAGTGGAGACAGGGTTTCACCATGTTGGCCAGGCTAGTCTTGAACTCCTGACCTTGCCCGCCTCAGCCTCCCAAAATGCTGGGATTACAGGCGTGAGTCACTGTGCCTGACCCAATATTACAATATTTCTAAAGATGAGGAATTTAGCTTGGTAACACAAAGTGTGTTTTTGGTTTTCATTAATTTATTGAATATTTGGCCAGTGCCTGCTATATGCAGAGCACTGTGCTGCATCAAAGCTGTGTGCCCATTTCTGACTGCTTACAAACAATAGGGGTATACTATGTACATGGCAACATATACTGAGGATGGATGAATTGGACAGACTATAAATCAGTCATGAGTTCAGAAGGAGAGTTTATTAAATCTATGGTAGGAGAGAGAGATTGCATTTTTAGAGAGGACTATAGTTTCTTGAAAATAATGTTTATTAAAAACCAGAAGGATATTTAATCAACATCAGCCTTCTGTTTAGTATAGTAATCTGTCCAATAATGTTGGGTAAATGTGAATATTTTGAAGGAAATTTGGAATCTCAGGTTTCTTTTTGTTTGTATTTAGGTAAAACAGTGCATAGAGATTATGTTTTTGGAGTGAAGAAGTTTCTTTTTTCTTTTTACAGTTCTATAATCAGTTTATTAGTGTTTAGTCTATTAAATATAATCGGGCTCCACATTATGAATGATGTTTGTTCAACAACAGACCTCGTGTTAAGATTATAATACTGTATTTTTACTGTACCTTTTCTATGTATAGACATGTTTAGATACACAAATACACAATATAGCATCATGTTACAGTTGCTTGCAGTTTTCTGTACAATAACATACTATGCAGGGTTGTAGCCTAGGAGCAGCAACATCTGCCATCTAGCCTTGGTGTGTAGTAGGCTGTGCACCTAGCTTTGTGTAAGTGTACTGTGCGTTGGTCCCACAGTGATGAAATTGCCTGACAACACATTTCTCAGAGTCTATCCCCATCCTTAAATGATGTATGACTGTTGAAAGGCTCTTAATTGGATATGGGAGCTCTGTCTCATAGGAATGTCATGAGGATTCCTGACTCTTTGTATTTATTGATCTATTTAAGCCTTACAGTAATTCTTTGTAGTAGCTCTTCAGCTTCTGGTAGACCTGCCGGTCCACCAACTTTCTTCCAGTATCTCTCCATTAATTCTGTTTTCACTTCCCTTCGTGTCTATTTTAGGTTCCATGGCATACCATTTCAGTAGTTCTTTTACAAACACCTACCACTTCCTTGCCCCCTTCCCATGATACCAACCTGAAAACCCCCTAAACTTGTTAATAAACATTTAAATAATATTTATGCTAATACTGGTTGAGCATCCTAATCCAAAAATTCAAAATCCAAAGTGCCCCCAAATCCAAAACTTTTTGAATGCTAACATGACACAAGTGGAAATTTCCACACCTTACCTTGTGACAGGTTGTAGTCAAAATGTGGATATACAACGTAGTTTATTCAGAGTCCCCAAGGGAAAAATAAAATTACCTTCAGGTGGCTGGGCATGGTGGCTCACGCCTGTAATCCCAGCACTTTGGGAGGCCAAGGTGGGCGGATCACTTGAGGTCAGGAGTTTGAGACCAACTGACCAACACGGCAAAACCTCATCTCTCCTAAAAATATAAAAATTAGCTGGGACTGGTGGTGGGTGCCTGTAATTCCAGCTACTCAGGAGGCTGAGTGAGGAGAATTGCTTGAACACAGGAGATGGGGGTTGCAGTGAACTGAGATTGTGCTACTGCACTCCAGCCTGGGTGACAGAATGAGAATCCATCTCAAAAAAAAAAAATTACTTTCAGGCTATGTGCATGAGGTATATATGAAACATAAATGAACTTTGTGTTTCGCCTTGGGTCCTATCCCCAGGATATCTCATTATATATATGCAGATATTCCAGAATCTGAAAGCATCTGAAATCTGAAACACTTCTGGTCTTGAGCTTTTTTTCTTTTGGCCAAGGAGGATCTGGTGTGAAAGGAAGGAAGTGGTGATGGGACCAACGCAGACTGCTGGGAAGAATGTGGAGGATCTGAACACAGAGACAATAGGATGACTCCAGGATGAAAAAATCTTTATTTAGTGCCAAGTTCCAGGGAGGTGATGGTAGGAAATGCATACATTTGAAGTTGATCAGTGGTGTTGACTATTTTGTGAAGTGGTGAAGAAAGCAAACTAAACCAAAGAGAGCACCGTGTAACTTACGGAGAGGCTGGAAAAGCCAGTGATGTGATTCTTAAGTTAAAATCAGTGATCCAAAACCTATAATTTTGACGAGAAAGGAAAGTTGACATTGTAATTTTTGCATTTTTTAGTGAACCGCTTGTAGAATGTCTGGAACGTATCAGAATATTTCTACAGATAAAGTTCTTAAGAGAGGGAAGGGAAGCCCTTTGCTGGTCTTATTTGCTTCGTTTAACTGAAGATAAAATCTCCCTTTTTCTCTGAGGCCATGTCAGGACAGCTTTCACAGGCTTTTGATATAGTTTCTTTTTTTTCCTTTATAAAACATAGTCTATAAACTACAGAGTAACTGAACGTATTTTATGTTGTAAAGCAACACTTACTTTTTTCTCCTTTAAAGATAGGCCTACACATATGCGATTTCAGAATAAAAGAGGATTCTTGGCTTTGTGCTTGCGTAAAGATGGAGTAGACTTATTTTTCTTTATTCCTCCCATAAGTACATCTAAAAACACTGGACATATATAAAACAAATGTAAGACTGAAAGATGGAGAAAAGAAAATAGACTTGCTTCGTTCATCGGGACCTCAGGAATGACATAAAACCTAGTTCTGTGAGTTTTCTTTTTGCTTCATGTTATCCTGCATGTTGTGCTGGAGAAGCTAGCAGCACAGATATAAAAGGGCTAGACAAAACAAGGCCCAAGAAAAGCCTGCTCTCTGTGGCTGAGAGACCAGGAAAGGGGCAGCCTGCAAGGTACAGAACTTTTAGACGGTAAGTGCTTTACTCCAGCTGAGTATCACAGGAAACACTGCAGCGGCACCCTCACCCTGGTAATCAGAGGCTGCATAGGTGCTCTGGATTCCCACCCATGACAGGCTGCAGGGCTGCTGTCAGAGAAGGCTGGCTGAGGAGTTGGGGTTTTACTTCTGCTGAGTAGTTACAAAGCACAGCTTCCTCTTCCTGCTGGGGTATCATAAGAGTGACCTCACAAAAACTCAGGGACTTTACTGCTGCCTGGTGGTAACGAGGCCACCCCTCTGTGGTATGAGGGAGACTGTTTAGGATGCAGCAAGGAGGCAGCCCTGATTCGGCCTTGGTGGTGGGAGTGGAGGTTCAGGAGGGGGCTGAACTTTCCCCTTAACCAGCAACAATGAGGACCTCCTCATGCAGGGGTCTGTGGAGGCTGAGTTGGAATCTTAACTTCCACCTCACCTTCCACCTCCACCTGGCAGAGGCTTGCTGTAACAAGATTTACATCAGATCCTGAGTCTGATGACATCAAACCCCAAATGTCAGGATTTTAGTGGAAAATCACTTATAGGAAGAACAGGAATACATGGACACAGGGAGGGGGGAAATAGGGGGAGGGACAGTGGGGGGTGGGGAGTTGGGGAGAGATAGCAGGTGGAGAAATACCAGATATAGGTGGCGGGGAGGAAGGCAGCAAATCACACTGCCATGTGTGTACCTATGCAACAATCTTGCATGTTCTTCACATGTACTCCAAAACCTAAAATGCAATTAAAAAAAAAAAAAAAAAGAAAATCTCAACCTAAACAAGAAAAGACCACTGATGCCAATGTAAAGATGACAGAGATTTTAGAATTGTTTGACAACGACCTTAAAGCAGCCATTGTAAAAACGCTTCAATAACCAATTAACAGTTAAATGAAAAATAGCCCCAGGAAGAAAATGCAGGATGTAAAAGAGAAACATGGAAATTTTAGAAGTGAAAAATAGAATAAATGAAATAAATTCAGTGGATGGCTCAGTAGCAGAAAGGAGAGGACAGACAAAAGAAGCTGTCAGTTTGGAGCTAGAACAGTGGAAGTTACCCAATCTGAACAGCAGAGAGAAAATAGACTGGAAAAAAGTGAGCAGAGCCTCAGGGGCCCATGGGACTTTAACAGAAAATGCAACGTCTGTGTTGTCAGAGGTCTAGAAAGAGAGAAGGATGGGGAAAAAATGTGTTTGAAGAAATAATTGCTACATGTTTCTTACATTTGGCAAGCCATACATCTACAGTTTTCAAGCAGCAGAGTAAGCCCAGAGAAGATAAACACAAAGATGCTAAGACACTTCCTGGGTAAACTTCTGAAGACGAAAGAGTAGTAAGAGAGATACTACTTTACCTGTAGTGGAAAGTAATTTGAGTGACAGTAGATCTTTGTTTTTTGTTTTTTTATTCGAGGTGGAGTCTTGCTGTGTCACTCAGCTGGAGTGCAGTGGTGCGATCTTGGCTCACTGCAGCCTCTGCCTCCCAGGTTCAGGTAGTTCTGCCCCAGCCTCCTGTGTAGCTGGGACTACAGGCACGCACCACCACACCAGGCTCATTTTGTATTTTTAGTAGAGATGGGGTTTCGCCATGTTAGCCAGGCTGATCTTGAACTCCTGACCTCAGGTGATCTGCCTGCCTCGGCCTCCCACATCACACCTGGGATTACATGTGGGAGCGACTGCACCTGGCCTGACAGTGGATCTTATCAGAACCTGTGGAGGCCAGGAGGAAGTGGTAGGACATTTTTCAGGTGCTGAAGGAAAAGGGCTGTCAGCTCCGAATTTTCTATCCAGTGAAAACATGCTTCACATGATTTATCTCCAGCTGACCTACTCTCTTAAAATAACAAGTAAAGGAAACTCTCTAAACAGAAAGGAAATGTGGGAACATCAGGAGGGAAGAACAAACAATGGACAATAAAAATATCAGATTCAATATTTGTTTATTTTCTAAATTATGTTTGGAATTTGAAACATAACTGTGGTATGGTTCTCAGTGTATGTGGAGGAAATATAATGATTACATTATAAATGGGGAAAGGTAAAGAAGCACAGAGGAAAGTAAGATTTATGCTTTACGTGAACTGGTAAAATGTTGGTAATCAGTAGACTACAATAAGTTGTAAATATATAATGTAAAACCTAGAGCAACCGCTAAAGTTATACAAAAGAGACAAACTCAGAAATATTGTAGGTAAATAAATATGAAATTATAAAAAATGTTTACCCAACAAGAAGGCAGGAAAAAGAAGGCAAAAAAGAATAGCGGGAAAGAGAATGAATTATACACCATGACCAAGTGCAGTTTATTTCATGGCTGCAAGGTTGGATCAATATTTGAAAGTCATCAATGTAATTCTGTCAGTAGATCAGAAAAGGAAACCTATTCCAAAGAACCATGACAGAATTCAGCACTCATTCATAAAAGAAACTCTCAGAAAATGAATGATAGAGGGAAATATTTTCAACTTGTTAAACAGCGTCTACAAAAAAATCTACAGCTAGCATCAAATTTAATGGTGAAAAACAGTATTTTCACCCTAATATTGAGGGCAAAGCAAGGATGTTTGCTGTCACTATTATAATTTAAGATAGTACTGGAATTTCTAGCCAAATCAATAATGTAATGAAAGGAAGTAGAAGTCTTACAAACAGAAAGGAAGAAATAAAACTGTCTTTTTTCTTTAGGTGACATAATAGTCTCCATAGAAAATCCCAAGGAATCTACAAAAAATCTTGAACTTTAAGTTCAGCAGGATTGTACATGTTTAATACACAAAATCCAGTTGTATTTATACTAGTAATTAACGTGGAAACCAAAATAAAATATAGTATTTAAAATTACACAAAAAATAAAAAGACACCAGTGTAAAATTAAGAAAATATATATAGGACTTTTTTTTTTTTTTTTTTTTTTTGAGACGGGGTCTTGCTCTTTCACCCAGGCTGGAGTGCAATGGCGTGCTTTTGGCTCACTGCAACCTCTGCCTCCCGGGTTCAAGCGATTCTCCTGCCTCAGCCTCCCAAGTAGCTGGGATTACAGCTGCACGCCACTATGCTCGGCTAATTTTTGTATTTTTAAGTAGAGACAGGGTTAAACCATGTTAGTCAGGCTGGTCTCAAACCCCTGACCTCATGATCTGTCTGCCTCAGTCTCCCAAAGTGCTGGAATTACAGGCATGAGCCACCGCGCCTGACTCATATGTAGGACTTTTATGCAGGAAACCTTAACATTGAGGAAAGCAAGATCTAAGTAAATATTGTATTCATAGATTAAAAGACTTAACATAAGAAAGATACCATTTCTCCCCAAATTGATGTACAGATTTAACACAGTTCCTATCAAAATCCCAGCAAGATTTTTGTAGATATGTAAAAGATTATTCTAAAATGTAAAAGGAAGGACAAAGGACTAGAATAGCTGAAACAAAATGGAGAAATATTTAGTAGGAATCACTAAGTGATTTTAAGGCTTATCATACAGTGTGGTAATAGAAACTGCTTGTATTAGTCCATTTTCACCCTGCTGATAAAGACATACCCGAGACTGGGCAATTTATAAAGGAAAGAGGTTTATTGGATTTAGAATCCCACATGGCTGGGGAGGCCTCACAATCATGGTAGAAGGCAAGGAGGAGCAAGTCACATTTTACGTGGATGGTGGCAGGCAAAGAGGGAGAGCTCGTGCAGGGAAACTTTCCCTTATAGAACCATAGGATCTCCTGAGACTTATTCACTATCACAGGAACAGCATGGGAGAGACCTGCCCCCCTCCACATGATTCAGTTACTTCCCACTGGGTCCTTCCCACAACATCTGGAAATTCAAGATGAGACTTAGGTGGGGACACAGTGAAACCATATCACTGTTGGTGGTGGAAGGATAAATATGTATGTGGAACAGAGCAGAACCAAGAAATAACCCCATACAAGTACAGAGAGTTGATTTTTTTGACAAAAATACCAAAGCAGTTCAATCTAGGCTGGATCATCTTCAACAAATGTGACTGGGATAATAGGATACACAGGTGAAAACAAAAAAAACAAACCTTGCCTTAAATTTTACAGCTTATATAAAGGTCATCACCATAGGTAATAAATTTAGATATGAAACAGAAAACTATAAAAATTTTAGAAAATTTTTGAGCCCTAAAGATTCATGAAAAGTTCTTGCCATGACTTTAAAAATGTGATGCATAGAAAACATTATCAAAATTAAACAGTGTTGCTTTGTGAAAAACTATTAGAATGAAAAGACAAACAGATTGGGAGAAATGATTTGCGACTCACATAATGTGACACATAACTCATACTATAGAGTATAAAGAACTCTAAACAGTAAAAAACCAAAAGAGTACTGTTAGAAAATTGGCATGAAGAGACACCTCACTGAAAAGGATATATGGATGACAGATAAGCACATGAAAAGATACTCAATTGTCACTGGCCATCAGGGAAATGCAAATTATGACCACAGTGAGATGTTATACACCTAATGGAACAGCTAAATAAAAAAGACAAAGGGATGCCTGCACTTGCAGGTTTACACAGCACTATTCACGATAGCAAAGGTATGGAATCAACCTAAGTGCCCATCACTGGATGATTGGATAAAGACAACAGATGTGTGTGTGTAGCACACGTGTACAGACACACACACACACACACAGGATTACCATTCAGGCATGTAACACACTCACTCTGGATTACCATTCAGGTGCGTGCACACACACACACATTCTGTTTCTCTCTCTCTCTCTCTCTGTCTCTCTCTCGATTACCATTCAGCCATAAAAAGAATGAAATCATGCCATTCGCAGCAACATGGATGGAATCAGAGGCCATTATTTTAAGTGAAATAAGCCAGGCACAAAAAGTCATGTCTCATGTTCTTACTTACATGTGGGAGCTAAAAAAATTGAAGACGTGGAGGTAAACAGTGGAAAAATAGATAATAGAGACTGGGAAGGGTGAGTGTGATGAGGAGGGGGATGAGGAGAAGACTTAAAAGGTACAAACATACAGTAAGATAGGAGGAATACATTGAGTGTTCGACAGCAGAGTAGGGTGACTATCCTTAAGAAAACTATTTTACTGGGGTGATGGATACCCTAAATAGCCTGTCTTGATCACTATGTGTTGTATTTGTGGCACAGAATTTCTCACGTGTGACAAATATGCATAAAGAATAAAAGTAGTGACAATGCCAGATGCTAGTGAGGATATGCATAACTGAATCTCATGTGTTGCTGATGGGAATGTAGAATGAAATAGCCACTCTGGAAAATACTAATAGTTTGACACTTCTTAAAAAAAAAACCACGAAAACTAAACATGATTAAACAGAAGCAGTTCTGTTTCTAGGTATACCCAAGAGAAATAGAAGCATACACATGCAAGAAACTTATGCATTAGCATTCATAATAACCTAAAAAATGGAAACAACCAATTATCAGTCGTATTTTGCAATAAAAGGGAATAAATTATCACTATGCTACAACATAGATAGGCTTTGAAATCATTGTGCTAAGTGAAAGAAGCCAGTTGTAACAGACCAGAGCGTATATTGTAGGATTTCATTTTTATGAAATGGCCATAACAGGCAGATTCATATAAAGAGAAAGTAAATTTGTGGTTGCCTAAGGCTAGCTGGAAAGTGAGTGGGAGAAAGTGAGGGCAGATGGGTGTGGAGTGTCTTTTGGGGTGATAGAAATGTACAATTCATTGTGGTAATGATTGCACAACTTACTGAATCTCCTGAGAGTCATGGAATTGTGCATTTTAAATAGGTGCCTTACATGATGTGTGAATCATATATTAATAAGATTTCTTTTAAAGCTAAATATACATTTTACCCTGTTGACTGAGAAGACTTATCCCTGGGCTGTTTATCCAAAGGAAATGAGAACTTAGGTTTACTTAAAACCCTGTATATTGTTGTTCATGGCAACTTTATGATGTCCATATGTGGACACTAGCTAGTAATAAAAAGGAAATAACCATTGATACATGCAGAAAATTGGTTGGATCGTAACCATTAAATTGAGTAGAAAAAAGAATCTCAAAAGGGCACATGCTATTTGATCATATTTACATAACATTCTCAACATGACCAAGTTGTAGAAATGGTTACAGATTAATGGTTATCAGGAGTTGAAGGATGGTGCCAGGGAGTTGGGGTGACTGATGGGTAGTATGGGTGATCTGTGTGGTAAGGGGAGTGTTTTGCATCTTGAACATGTGGCACCTAAAGGCATTTATATATGTAACAGAGTGACAACTATACACACATTATACCAATGCCAGTTTGCTGGTTTAATGAAATTAACAAACTAATTAACAAATTAACAAATTGTACTGTAATGATGTAACATGTAACCACTGGGGAAATATGGACCATCTTTACAACTTCCTGTGACTCTGCAGTTATTTCAAAATAAAAAGTTGAGGCCGGGTGCAATGGCTCACATCTGTAATCCTAGCACTTTGGGAGGCCAAGGTGGTTGGATCACCTGAGGTCAGGAGTTCGAGACCAGCCTGGCCAACATGGCAAAACCCCATCTCTACTAAAAATACAAAATTAGCCAGGCATGGTGGCGCATGCCTGTAGTCCCAGTTACTTGGGAGGCTGATGCACGAGATTCTTACTTGAACCTGGGGAACGAAGGTTGCAGTGAGCCTAGATCACGTCACTGCACTGCAGCCTGGGTGACAGAGCAAGACTCCATCTCAAACAAAAAAAAGGGAACTTCATAACTCACACAGCTGTTTTAGTTGAGAGTTACTACAAGCTTGTGATTAAGTTAAAGCTTTAAAAAACTGTCCTAAGTAATAGGCAAACTGTCATCTAGGTTTCTAACATTTTTGGGTTATGCTTGGCTTTTAAAGTATTAACCAAATTTGTATTTGAAAGTTCTACATAGTATATAATGAACAGGAAACAAAGCTAAACTACATACTCACATTGATATTTAGAAAGATATTTAGAATAAATATGTAGAAAAATGCTACGACTTCCTTGTATTCTAAGATTAAATATGTTGATTTCTACTATTTTATTTACAATATTAAAAAAATCTAAATGAAGTGAATTTTTAAAGTGACAGTATTTTCTCTTATGAAAAGAAATATTTTCATCCTTGGTATTTAGGATTATAATTAGAATACTTAAGCTGAATAGGAAAGATCTTGTTTATCATGTTATTAATAACCTTTATGGATAAAGACACTCTAAATTTTTTGTGAATACATTTCATCTCTGTTACGAATACTCTCCTTTATGTTTGGATAAACTTATTTTTCCAAACACGCTGACATGTTTAAAAAGAAAAGGGAATGCTAGTGATTTTGAAATATTGTAGAAAAGGAATCATTCTATAACAAAGTTAGGAGGTGTTAGGGCTTTTCGGGAAGTGAGAGCCATTTAGAAGGAAAGGAGTAGCATTTTAGGGATGTGTGTCGGCACCAGGTGGTGTCTAGGGCGTCAATAGGGAAGAGGGTTGGACACACCAGAAGTAAGGTCTTGCCTTGAGGCACAGACTAGGTACAGACTTATTATGGAGTTGCATAAGTCACCATTGTAACTGTCTACTTGGAATTTAGATGTTTACGTAGTCTTATATTGAAAGGTTAGTATGTTTTCCCATTATGTTGATATATTCATTCAATAGAACCATCCCCTACTGGTGGGACTTGGGCCAGCGTTTTCTCTAAATGAAGATGATGGAGGTGTGTTGGCTTCTGGGAGGTCATGGGTGTGTCCTGCTTTGCCTTCGGCTGCATGTGGGGGCAGACATTCTGTGAGTGAGGTACTGAGCTGGCCTGATGATAGGATTGTGTTCATGGGAGGAGGGATCAGTAATAGCAAAAAATCAGCAGGTAATGTTCAAAACAGCTAAATCTGTAGTCGAAGACAGAAGATGTGTGTGTAAATATGTTACCTAAGATTGTAGTAAGTAACAGTGATATAATTGAGAGGAAGGATGGATAACAGGAAATGAGTAGAAAATGCCTAAAGTGGGTAAATCACAATGTTTAAATTAGAGATTTGAATAACTTAATTACATGTGGTTAGTTTGAATTGAGATATGGTGTAAATATGCACACTGAATGTCAAATAGGTGATCATAAAATATCCCATTTTTTATGTTGACTATAAAATATGTTAAACACATTGGGTTAAGTAAATCATTAAAAGTAATTTCATGTGCTTTTATTTTTAAAAATGTGAACACTGGAAAGTTTACATCCATGGCTTGCATTATATTCCTATTGGACAGCATGAGTCTGGACTCTGTAGTGTAGAATACATCATGCATGGCTTGCATTATATTTCTATTGGATAGCATGAGTCTGGAATCTGTAGTCTAGAATGTCCATGGCTTGTATTATATTCCTGTTGGACAGCATGAGTCTGGAATCTGTAGTATAGGTTATGTCCATGGCTTGCATTATATTCCAATTGGACAGCATGAGTCTGGAATCTGTAGTGTAGAATATGTCCATGGCTTGCATTATATTCCTGTTGGACAGCATGAGTCTAGAATCCGTAGTGTAGAATATGTCCATGGCTTGCTTTATATTCCTATTGGACAGCATGAGTGTGGAATCTGTAGTGTAGAATGTGTCCATGGCTTGCATTATATTCCTATTAGACAACATGAGTCTGGAACCTGTAGTGTGGCATGTGCCCATGGCTTACGTTATATTCTTATGGGACAGCATGAGTCTGGAAACTGTAGCGTAGAATATGTCCATGGCTTGCGTTATATTCCTGTTGGACAGCAGGAGTCTAGAATCTGTAGTCTAGAATATGTGCATGGCTTGTATTATACTTCTACTGGACAGCATGAGTTTGGAATCTGGAATCTGTAGTGTAGAATATATCCATGGCTTGGATTGTAATCCTGTTGGACAGCATGAGTCTAGAATCTGTGGTCTAGTATATGCAAAAAGTTGGTTCTCCCAGGAGAGTAGACCACGCCTGGGGAAAGTTGGGTTAATAAGGGAGAGCTATTTTTTTTTTTAGAAATTTCTTTTTTGTCATTTGATATTTAAGACATTAATGAAATTTGATAAAGAAATTACCTCTTTAACAAAGGCTGTGGTCTCTATCTTAAAATACCTTAATTTGTCATGTTTCAATTATACAGTAAATGTTAACCATAGTAAGGAAGCTTGTAATCATTACCTTGTTCAGTGTTTTTCTTTTGTTGCAATTCACTATATCAGAATACTGTTTTTTCTTGCTGTTTTTAGCTTATTGCAGGAGTGACCAGGACACTACCTTCTAGAAGTGATGCCCACAGAAAGCGCAAGCTGTTCGACTGCTCGCCAAGCAAAACAGAAGCGCAAATCACATAGCCTTTCTATACGAAGAACTAACAGCTCGGAGCAGGAGAGGACGGGATTGCCGAGAGACATGTTAGAAGGACAAGTAAGCTAGTATTGATCAGGGCCTGATTTCAAAGATAGTGATTGTGTCTGTAATATTATAAAAGTGGCCAAATGTATAAACGTCTCCAAAGTAGAAAAAAAGATTTGAGTTACTAAAAAAAGATCACCCCTCCCAAACTCCCCCAAAATCAACTCATTAAAACTTCTGTCAAATGCAACAGCATACACAGATGGGTTAGCATATGTATAATATGTAATAACAAATCAAAGTAGGTATGACAGTTTGGATTAGTTTTATTCTTTGTACAGGTTTGTTGACAATACAATTCTGGGTTTTCTGTCTCTGACAGTCTCAAGAATAGAAGAGTATCATATACTCTTTAATGATCTCTTTGTGTTCTCTGAAGAGTTTTTGGAGTCAGATCTTTTAGTGACTTTATTTGGCTTTATCCTTATCTCTGCTGCAGTGAGTATGTCATCCTTTGATTAAAATGAAGTAATTTTTTTGATAAAGATAAGTTTTGCTTATACTTTTTCTAGTCCATTTATAGATGGTGAAATTGTGTCAGAATTTTTTTTTTTGAGACAGAGTTTCACTCTTGTTGCCAAGAGTGCAATGGTGCGTTCTTGGCTCACTGCAGCCTCTGCTTCACGGGTTCAAGTGATTCTCCTGCCTCAACCTCCCGAGTAGCTGGGATTACAGGCATGTGCCATCATGCCTGGCTAATTTTGTGTTTTTATTAGAGATGGGGTTTTTCCATGTTGGTCAGGCTGGTCTCGAACTCCTGACTTCAGGTGATCTGCCTGCCTCAGCCTCCCAAAGTGCTGGTGTGATCCACCGTGCCTGGCTTGTGCTAGAATTTTAAAATAATATTGTCGTGGGGCTGGGCACGGTGGCTCACGCCTGTAATCCCAGCACTTTGGGAGGCCGAGGCAGGCAGATCACAAGGTCAAGAGATCGAGACCATCCTGGCCAACATGGTGAAACCCTGTCTCTACTAAAAATACAAAAATTAGCTGGTTGTGATGGTGTGCGCTTGTAGTTCCAGTTACTCGGG
>CAUYQU010083547.1:0-10948 GCA_963574635.1 Cheracebus regulus
CGTGTGGCTCCTCTGCCGGGAATCTCCCGGTCTGTGGGCAACAAAAATTCGTCGGAAAGTGCGGCGTCCACTCGTTCTCTGTGCTTTCACTGGGAGCTACATTCCTGAGCTGTTGCTAATCGGCCATCTTGGATCTCTCTCATGATGCAAAATTTAATGACCTGGCAAGGCACTTACAGCTGGTCCTGATAAAACTGTTGGAATGGCTCGTTGAAATCTGGAACAAGGAAGCCTGAAATAAATGAGATAAGATTGGCCAGACATGGTGGCTGATGCCTATAAACCCAATACTTTGGAAGGCCAAGGAAGAAGGATTGCTTGAGGCCAGGAGTTCAAGACCAGCCTTGACAACATAACAAGACCCCATCTCTACAAAAAATAAGAATGTAAAAAATTAGCTGGGTATGGTGATGTGTGCCTGCAGTCCTAGCTACTCAGGAGACTGAGGAAGGAAGATCACATGTGCCTAGAAATTTGAGCCTGCAGTGAGTTTTGATGGCACCACTGTGCTCCAGCCTGGGAGACAGTGAGAACTTGTCTCAAATAAATAAATAAATAAAAGTTTTAAAAACTATATAAGATTTATTTACTACTATGCTTTGGCTCAGGGAGATAAGCATACTCCAAAGAATGACATAGAATAACATAGCCAGCTGACAATGTTCCCAGAAGAGTCCAGAGGATGCTCTTCATTAAAACAATAAAGAATGTGCTAGAGATGAGGGTACTGGCTTCATGGAGGAGCTCCAGGAGACCAGGATTGATGGTAGAGATATCATTATGAGACTGAGATTCCTAGTACCAAGAAGTAAAATAGGATTCCAGAATAGTGGAGGCTTGTTGGCAGCAAGGCAGCAATAACTACTATAATGGCACAAAGGCAGAATGGCAAACAGGGGCCTGACAGGCACAAATCTGAGATTGTGGTTAATGGATCCCATAGTTCCTAAGAGCTCTTAGATGGGCTGCTGATAACGACATTGCTTGTCCTTTACAATCAAAAGTGATCAAGAACAAGAGAGCCAAAGGTTTACGATATGAGCTACCACAATGGACGATCATAGTCTGATACCCAGTTCCCAGACTGGTGTCTAGAACATCAGGCCCAGATTTAATCACTTAAGGGAGAGGAAGAGTCCTGTAAGCCACAGTAAGCATATAGCATAGTAATTATCCCAACCCTTCCCCAAAGGGACCCATAGCCATTTACTGGAGTTCCTTCCTCCACGTTTGGAGGAATGAAAATACTCAGATCTTCTGATTGCTTTGATCACAGAGTCTGAGCTGTCACTGCTACAAGACCCAAAACACAATCATGGGCCCCTTCAGTTAAATAAGGACTTACTGAGGTGAGATGACAAATGGGCTCCAGGACTAAGTTTACCAAGACCCATACTGTGATAATTCTCCTAGCTCCCTCTCACATTTGTTCTTTGACCTATGGAGTAAGAGTCGTTATAGTAGAAAAGATGAACTGAACACCCCTGATAGTGGCCACCATTCCAGAGTAATACCATACCCCAGGTTTCTATGGTTTGAGTATTCCCTCAAAAACGTATGATTAGATTCAATTGCCATAGTAACAGCATTAAAGGGTGGGGTCTTTAAGAGGCAGAGCCCTCATGAAGGGATCAGCGGTGTTATCATGGGAGTGGGTAGGTTATTGCAGGAGTCCTGGTAAAAAGGATGAGTTTGGCATACTTCTCTCTCTCTCTCTCTCTCTCTCTCTCTCTCTCTCTCTCTCTCTCATGCACTTGTTTCTTCACTTTGCTATGCTATCTGCCATGGAATGGCCCCACCAGATGCTAGTGCCATGCTCTTGAACTTCCCAGTCTCCAGAACTATGAGAAATGTTTCTTTTGTTTACAAATTGTCCAGTCTATGGTATTATGTTATAGCAGCAGGAAATAAACTGAGAGACAAGTGTAATGCAAGTACTTATGACCACTCTTAGAGACTCAAAAAGAAAGAGCATTGTGGTGATTTCATCATATCATCCTCTAATTTATCTAACCCCTAGATAAAAACCAAACACTAAATGGACTATTATCATTTAACCAAGTGGTAGCCCCAGTTTGTAGTTGCAGTGCCAGATGGTGGTGTTTTATGACAGCAAATTATCACAGCCTTTGACTCTTGGTATACTGCAAATACCCATTTTCAATCTCCTTTGGGAAGAAGATGCAGTTCATTAACCTGGGCTATACAGGTAACTCACCATCTTGCCAATGGCTATGTTAGCTCTACCCTTCTCTGTCCCTGTGTAGTCTAAAAGAACATTAATCTTTGTCTAAACATTCTATATAACATCAGTCTGGCCCCTTATAATGATAGTATCGTGTTAATTAAAATGAGTAATCATAAAGTGGCAAGCCTTCAAGATGTCCTATTAAAACACATGCAGGCCAGAGGGTGGGAGATGAACCCTACAAGGATTTGGGAATGAGATTATAGTGAGCCAGTGGTCTGGGGACATTCCAGAGTATCCATCCCCTCCAAAATAAAGGACATGTTATTTCATCTTCCACCTTCTACCACTGTGAAAAAGTACAGCCCCATGGAGGGTTTCTCTGGATTTTGAGGACAGCACAAACCACATTTGGGAATATTGTTCTGATCCATTAATCATGTAACGCAGAACGCTCTTGATTGTGAATGACCTCAAGAACAAGAGAGGGCTGTGCAGACAGTCCAGGACCTGAATCTTGACATTTCGGTCATATGAAGAAACCATGATTTTAAACACAGGGCCAACTACATAGTTTTAGGGGCAATGCAAAATGAAAACATGAAACACTTTGTTCAAAAAGCAGAAAAAAAAAATGTACAGCTAAGCTAAATATACTAAAATAATACCTTTTCCTATAAAAACATTATACTACTGACAAAATGTAATTAGAGTAATGGTGATCATGAATAACAATATAAACCTACAAATTGCAATGAAATATTGGTGTCATAATTTAATATCTGTATATATAATTTTATATAATGCAGTAAACTGATACTTTCTTAATGTGACATCCTGATTTATTATGAGATTTTTCTAATTCATTCTTCTGTAAATTTATTAGACATCAAAATTTATGCTTTTTGCAACCTCATTATTGATCAATATAATTGAAAGTGATATCAAACACTTTTATAACCTGCAAAGTTGCAGATAATTTTAATAATGTTAAATTTTGGAAGAATTTCTGCTAATACAACTGTTTCTGAAACGCTGAACTTCTTTTATAGCATTGGAATAAAGCTGATAAATTATTTCATTATATAAATTTTAGTACATCTCGAAGTGATGACTAACAGACAATTTTTTCCAAAAAATTTAACTCTTCATACAAATCAGTTATGTGTAAGTCTGAATTTTACTTTTTTAGCTTTGAATATTCATTATCCTCGTTTTTAACACAATTTTCAAATTTACATAATTTGTGTAATGGCTGTGTTTAACAAGTGGCTTGCAACAAAATTCATGAAAAGTGAACAGTCAGCCCTCCTGAGCTGGGATAAGCCAGCTCCAGCACTCCACTGCCCCTAAGCCTCAGGATTACAGTATCCATCTTATGATATTGGCCAAAGGGAGAGAGTCTTGGAAGTGCTACTTATTGTGAACTTTCTTTTGGAATGTGAAATGGTTTGCCTGTGTCCCCACCAAAAATTTCATCTTAAATTGTACTCCCCATAATCCCACATGTCAAAGGAGAGATCAGGTGGAGGTGATTAGATCCTGGGGGCAGTTTCCCCCATGCTGTTCTCCTGATGGTGAGTTCTCACAAGATCTGATGGTTTTATTTGTGTTCTTCCTGTGTCATTTCATTTCCTGCCACCTTGTGAAGAAGGTGCCTTGCTTCCCCTTTTCCTTCCACCCATGAAATCGTGTAAATTTCCTGAGGCCTCCCCAGACATGTGGAACTGTGAGTCAATTAAACTTCTTTCCTTCAGAAATTACCCAGTCTTGGGCAGCTCTTTATAGCAGTGCGAGAACAGACTAATACGGAAGATATGGGAGAAAGCAGGGAAAGGAATCTGTAGGCAGGCTGCCGTAGAGGAACCACTGTTCTTTTCACTTAAATTCAGCTCTGGGTGTAAGTCTTCTTTCTTCCTCTTCTGTATACTACACAGAGGCCCAGAAGGTGAAGCGTTAGTCAAAGGTCCAGAAAAGGAAAAGAGAAGAGGACGAGATCCCGTCCTCCAAGGAAAGAAAGGCTCTAATGCAGAGGGAGCAGGAGCTGTGGTGGAGATAGCCACTGCCTCTCTCACCCTCTGTTCCCCTCCCTCGGCTCAAGAAAGGCAGATGTAGCAGAGTGGAGATGCCATTTATTGGTCTGACCTGCGTCCCTAGTGGGAGGCTCAGGCAGAGCTCCCTATCAGTCCTGGCTTCCATCTTCCCTTTCCTGGGAGCTCATGACTCATACTAACAGAAAAGAGTGTTCTGAGCAGGGGAGGCAAAGCCAGGGTAAAAATCTCAGGGTTGGGATACAAGAGGGGCTCAGGGTGATGTAGAACATAAGATGTTGCTAGGCCATCCAGATGAAGCGTCCATCAGGCAGAAGAGAAATGGTTTCCCTGCACGGACCCCTCTGCCTTTGCCAGGAATAGGAGGGGCAGGAGGAAGAGCTTCCCCGGAGGCCACCCACAGGGCCGCTGTGCTATCAGCATCTCCCAGATGTTGTCCTCAGCTTCCTTAACATTCTGCTCTAGGTAGGATTTTTTTTTCTGTTTCAGTTCTTTAATTTTTTTTTTCCTGCTATTTTCTGATTTTCGAACAGCTTATTGTGAACTACCTCCTTGGATTGAAGAATAAACATTCTTCATCTTCATACATATATCCTACACCTTCATACAGATTAGTCTCATCCACCAAAGTCATGGTCTCCGCATCTGTAAGATGCACATGCTTTTCTGTTCTGTTTAGCTGTTTTGGTCGGAACGTCTATAAGCTTCACCTTCTGTTAAGTGTCAAGAACTTTGGCTTGAAGCTCTGTGAAGATCCATGGGGGTCACCGTCTTGGTGTCTAAATTTTATTTTAAATGTAAAATTATGCAAGAGCATTTCGATGCATCCTCTGACGCTGTGACGTGTGGAAGTTGGTGCAACAAACTGAAAGTGGGTTCAGTATTTGCGCATACTTCAAAAGGCCTGTTTATGCATTCTTTCACTGTACCTTAAATTAGGGGAAAAGAAAGTAATTTCAAAACTGTCCTCCTTGTAAATAAGTGGCTTATCTAAAACTTCATATGAATTTTTTTCTGTCCGTCCCATCTCTGCTGCAGCTGGTACCAGTTGCCACCACAGGGCAGGCCAAATGTCCTCTTGGGAGCAGTCCTGAACCCATGACTGACAAGTGGATCAATATCTCAACCTCCTCCTGTCTCAGGTACAATCAGTCTCAGGTACATTCTACACTGTCTGCCCTAGTTTCCCACCAGGCTTCAACCCCAGTTTCCTTCAGTGATAATAGCCTGATAACACTCTATTGGCTTCCTGCCTTCCCTAACTCAGTTCCCACTTCCTCATCAGTATTTCCTGTACCTTCAGGTAGTTTATCACCTCCCAGATAAACTCCCTGGACTTATCCTCTGTCACAGGGTCTGCTTCTAAAGAAATTCAAAATCAGTCAACAGCTTTGTCTTAGTCTGTTTAGTGTTGCTGTAACAGAATACCTGAGCCTGAGCAGTTTACAAAGAAAAGAGGTTTATTTGGCTCAAAATTCTGGTGGCTGGAAAGTTCAAGATTGGGCAGCTTCCCCTGGTGAGGGCTTCAGGCTGCTTCAACTCATGGTGGAAGTGGAAGGGGAGCCAGAATGTGCAAAGAGATCACATGACAGGTGGGGAAGCCGAGGAGGGAGGGAGACAGGTGCCAGGCTCTTTTTAACAGCCAACTCTCTTGAGAACTAAGATAGTGAGAACTCACTCAACCCCAAGAGAGCACAGTAACGAATTCATGAGGGATTGACCTCCATGACCCAAACAACTCCGACCAGACACCACCTCCAAACATTGCCATATTGAAGACCAAATCTCAGCATGACGTTTGGAGGGACAAGAATTCAAACCATAGCAAATTTAATCTGGCTTGAATAATCAAGAGGCTTCTTTGATGCGCAAGAGAAGAGACCACCTTCTTCTCTGTTCCCAAACCCTGAAAAACTGCTCCCGGGCTTGTCACAGCTTTGGCAGCAGAGCTGAGCATGTTAAAATAAAATGGAGTTTTATTTTTTTGTATTGTATGTCAGTGAAGGAAGCAGCAGCAACAGAGACCGGAGCATTATGCACCAACCAGATTGTGCATCTGAAGATTCCCAGGGCAGCAACTCGGACAGGGGCTACTGAATCCCTCAAACATTGGCCATAAGCCAATGAACATTTGCTGTAAAAGGTGAGATAATACTTTCAGCTTTGTGGGCCTTGCAATCTCTCTCGCCACTACTCAACTCTTCAGTAGCTCTAAAGCGGAGTAGATAAGCATAAATGAATGAGCATGGTTGAGTTCCAGTAAAACTTTATACACTAAAATTTGAGCATCATGTAGTTTTCAGATGCCATGAAATGATGTTCTTCTTTTGATTGTTTTTCAACCATTTTGTGTCTTTGGGGTTGTACAAAAGCCAGAGGGGGCCTCTGCTATGGGCCATTGACACGTGCTCATCAATAAAGCTGTGAATTACAGCTTTCCCTGCACACTATGTTGTAAGCTCCTTGGAGGTTTGGAGATTCCAGCACCTATCACTGATTTTTCATGAAGGTTATTGAGGTTGTGAACAGAATGTTTCAGTACTTTTCTCATCTATATGCCTCAGCTTTCCTCTTCCCACCCTTCCTCCTTCATCAGAAAGTGCTTCTGTGATAGTAGGATTGCTAGGAGCACAGAATTCTTGTACCACATTTTACTCCTGGACAAGGTTACTCTACCCCAAGTGTGGTGCCCTCCCTGGCCTGTCCACCCCAGCTGTAGACAGGGACGGCCCCTAGAGGGAAGCCTGACAATCCAGCTGCTACATTATGAGAGCTGATCTCCAATCTGTGATTCTGCTTGTCTGTAGTAGCCCTGTTTGACAACTTTGTTGGAGGAGTGAGTAACAGGGCCAAATTCTATCTTGTGTCTCCAGATAGAATACCAAAAAACTGTCACTGCCTTTCCCAAGATTCCTAATCAAGATAATTAGTAAATACTGACTGAGTAAATATATGCAACGCTGCAGTTCATGAGGGATCATGAACTCTGTGGATCCCTCAAGAACCATGAAGTTGAGTAGCTGTAACAGAGGTTGCATTGCCAGCAAAGCTGAAAGCATTATTTCATCTTTTACAAAAATGCTCATCGGCCTATGGCCTAAAGTCTGTCTAAGGGATTCAGTAGCCCCGTCCCAGTTGCTACAATGCGAATCCCTAGATGGATAATCTGGTTTGTAAATCTGGTTTGTAAATAATGCTTCAGCCTCTGTTGCTGCTCCTTCACCAACACGTGATATAAGAAATACAATTATATTTTATTTTAATATCCTCAGCTCTGCAGTCAAGTATTTGTTATAATTTAACAAATTTTAATAAATTTGTTAAATAAATAAAAGTGCCAATGCTGCAGACAAACTCAGTAGTTGAGAACATAAACCTTCGTATAGATTAGTCTCCCTACCTGAAAATACTTCCAATCCATCCCCTCATACCCTCACCTCTCATCTGGCTAATAGCTCTCATCTTTCCAGGCTCAACTTAAGGAACGTTTTTTTCTGGAAAGCCTCCTCTCCTGATGCAAGACCAGGTTAGGTTTCCCCCAGTGCACAATCCCAAAGCACTGTTTCATCTTCATCACACAAATGAAAATAGATAATAACTACTAATTTAGGCCCAGCATGGTGGCTCATGCCTGTAATCCTAGCACTTTGGGAGGCCAAGGCAAGCAGATCACTTGCAGTAAGGAGTTTGAGACCAGCCTGGCCAACATGGCAAAACCCCATCTCTAGTAAAAAGAATACAAAAAAGTAGCCGGGCATAGTGGCATGTGCCTGTAGTCGCAGCTACTAGGGGGGCTGAGGCATGAGAATCACTTGAACCCGGGAGGCAGAGGTCTCAGTGAGCTGAGATGGTGCTACTGCACTCCAGCCTGGGCAACCGAACAAGACAGTGCCCCCACCAAAATAAAGGTAATAATTACTAATTTAGTTGTCAGCCAGTGAGGGTCAGGAGAGACACACTCTCTCTCTCCCTCTCTCTCTCTCTCTCTCTCTCTCTCCATCTCTCTCTCTCCCTTCCTCCCTCTCTGTCTTTCTTTCCTCCTGTCTCTTTTTGTCTCTCTGTTTCTCTTTCTCTCAATCTCTCCCTCTCCTTTTCTCTCTCTCATCCACTTCCTTTCCTCCCTTTCTCCTTCTCCTCCTACCCCCAAATTTTATTAATAGCAGCAATGGTAAACAATAACTTCACTGTGATTACAATTCTGTACAGATCATTGTACCATACAAAAATCAAACAAGTTTCTCGTGTTCCCTGAGAGCTTGTCACTGTGTGTCAACTACTTAAAAATTTTAGAAGCACGATCTTAGAGTTATGTCACATGTTCTACAGCAAAGTCATGAAGGTGCAGCTTGTACAAGCCAAATGAAAATCCTTCTACTTTTGTGTAGGAGCGAAACACACACACACACACACACACACACACACACACACACACGGTTTGACTTTTTAACATGCATTTTTCTCAAATAAGTAAGTCATTTCAGTGAAGAGTTTGGGTGATTCTGACAGCTACTCTTTAATAGCTACCTGATAAAAGAACTTCCAAAAGACCAAATCATGTAACAATGAATACATATGCTTTAGAGAACCCGCTGCATTCTACATCTTTTAGGGGAAAAAACATACTGTATTTCTAAAATGCTAAGTGGAGTGATTTAATACATATACATTTCATACTGAAACATCTTTTAAGGAGACTCTACCAAGAAAACACGAATATATAAGACTTCAAGTAATGAGTAGGGTGAAATTAGCATAGTTGAGGTTTTCCAACCTGCTTCATCGGTTATGCATGTTGGTGTTCAAAACCCTCGCCAGGTCTTTAAAAACAAGCTCCCAGTCTCAGCAGCAGCTGTGCCCCGTTCACCAGCATGGGCTTTCAATTTGCCCTTCTCTTTGGTGCCAAGTCTCCTAAGAAGAATAAAGCTGAGTTCTCGATTTCAGATGCCTGTGAATTTAGTTCCAGCAACTGCAGAGTCTCCAACGACAATTTATTGTCCTGACTTCCACTTTCTCATCCAGAGGAACTTCAGAAAGACTGGCCAAATGGAAATGAGCATTAGGAGGTAGGTCAGCTTGCCTGGGCTGTCTCACAGGTTAGTGGAACCGGAATTACTTCTCGATCAGCCATATCCATTTGGCACCTTTGGCAAACCTCAATTTTCACAGAAGGAGGAATCAAAAAAGCTGGTGTTCACTTGGCACATCTCTGCTTCTAGTCCTTACTTTGGAAATGTTCATTGTTGTGTTAGTTTCCTAGGGCGACCATAACGAACTATGAATTTGAGAGAACACAATTTAGTTGTAACAATTGCACTGAAGCTGGACTTCAAAGAGGTAAGCTATCAGCTGGCCACGGCGTGGTCATTCCCACTTCCCATCAAGGTCATCAAAGTTTTTGCTTTTTATTTTCTTATCAAACTCTTGTGCCTTCCAATATGTATTTTTAAATCAACCCATATTTAGGAATGCTTTCAGGATGTTTTTCTCCTTTTATATTGACAACATCATAGACCCTTCACCCTGTTTAACATCTTTGTATTCTCCAGCCTTTGTCAATGTCCCTTAATAGATGCACCAGACATATAGAATCTCTTATCAAGGAAGGACTTATAGACATCATTATTATTTTTCCCAAGAGTCTGAAATTCCTTTTCAAATTGGGCCTTCATTTTTCAAAATAGGCTTTACTTTCTAGAGCAGTTTTAGATTCACAATAAATTTGAGTAGAAAGTACAGAATTTCCACATATGCTCTGTCCCCACACATCCATCGCCTCCCATTCTGTCAGCATCCCCACCAGAGTGGTGCATTTGTCACGAATGATGAACCAACATTGAAACATCATTGTTACCCAGCCTCCGTAGTCCACATTAGGGTTCACCTTTGGTATTAGATCTTCTATAGGTTGTATCTTCTATATGATCTGTGTCCGCCATTCTAGTATCATGCAGAGTATTTTCACTGCTCTAAAAATTTGGGCATCCATTTTATCTTGTCGCCTCTGAGGCTTTTGGAGAGCATTGATATGGACAGAGCTGGACTAGGCAGGCATGCAATTGACTCAACTCTTGCCAGAGCCTCTGGAGATTTTGGCTTCCTCTCTGTGGGGGTGGAAGGCATTTGCTTCTTTGGACTCTCTAGCAGTCAGTATCTTCCCCATCATGGTTCCCACAGTTTCTTCTTCAGGTTCAGAAAGTCCCTTGTTATCAAGTCTATTGTGCTAGAGGGAATACAGCCAAGTGTAAGGTCCCTGGTACCTAGGGCAGGAGAAGAAAGAGTAACACTCAGCTCTTCCACGTGCCCACCCAGTCCTTGTGCTTGGGGGTCTTCCATGTGCATCTCTCTTTTGGTCAAATGCTTATTGTAAGGCCGGTTGCCTTGCTGGGAGCTCAGACGCACCACCCCCGCCCCCCACCCCGCTCCTTTTTTCCCTTTTCCAAGCCCCGAGCAAGCTCAGACATGCTCGGGCATGTTCCCTTCTCCCTTGCTCGCACAGCCTGGTTTTCTCTTAAAGAGCCCAGTATGCAAACAAGGTGTTGCAACCATAGCTTCTTAATAATCAATAGCACTAAGCCCTAACAACCAATAGCAGTCAAGTCTTAACAACCAATAGCAGCCAAGTTTTAACAACCAATAGCAGTCGAGCTTTAACAACCAATAGCAGGCAAGTAATTCCAACCAATAACAAGCCAAGTCCTAGGTCAAGGCT
>CAUYQU010083550.1:0-40810 GCA_963574635.1 Cheracebus regulus
CACATATACATCATGGAATACTATGCAGCCACAGAAAAGAGGCAGGTCATGTCCTGTGCACGGCCCGGGATGAAGCTGGACCCCAGCCGGCGCGGCACCCGGCCACCCGAACCGACAACAAAATGCCGCATGTTCTCACTCATAAGTGGGTGCTGAACAGTGAGAACAAATGGACATAGGGAGGGGAACATTACACACTGGGGTCTGTTTGGGGTGGGGGGTTAGGGGAGGGTTGGCAAGGGGTGGGGAGGTTGGGGAGAGATAACATCAGGAGAAATAGCTAATGTAGATGATGGGGGTATGGATGCAGCAAACCACCATGGCATATATATACCTATGTAACAATCCTGCAAGATCTGCACTTGTACCCCAGAACCTAAAGTAAAATAATAATAATAATAATAATAATAATAATAAAAGAAAATCACCAAATGGAAAAATAAAAATATCTTTCCCTTGGAGATGTCTCAATTTCTTAACGTGATCTTAGCTAAAAGGATGAAAAGTGATCCAATTTCTTGAATTAAATACAAACTAATAGATTCTTTGTGTGGAAGGCAGAAACAGGATTCCAGACATTTCAGAAATGTACATAGGATTATTATAAATGTATTATTTGTTTGTAGTACCAAATGGTAATTGCATCTTTCAGCATACTCAGCATGTCTGAGTTTTATATATGTGTCTTACCTATAGATTATAGTAGAAATATTTTATAGTATATTATTAGTAATTAGTACAGGTGCCATTAGGATGCCTAAATAATTTATATATGTATATTATTTATAAAGTATAGTAGAATTATTTTGTAGTATATTATTAGTATAATTCTGCATAAAACAAAAGCTTTTAGGGATGTTGGTTTCTGATTATGACCGTCTAACTCCCTGTAGTCTGTTTAAATCATCATTTTTAAAAAGCCTTCTAATGCGGTTTAGTTTTCAACATAAGAGTAGGAAAAAAATCCATTCTCCCTTATGTAATTTATTCACATTACTAATACAGCCTCATTTCTGGACATTTAAAGATAAATGTCTATTTTATGTTGGTAACTATGCTAAAAACTACTTAAATGAATCCATAAATCTAGTTGTCCAAGTACTGTTAAGCTGAAAAGGTCCGTCTTCTGACACTTTCCTGTAGTATGCTCACCCAGGTTTGAAGATGCCGTTCCAGAATGCAATTTCCTTGGTCCAACCTCACTCTTTACCACCCACTCATGTGGCCCAAGTTATCAAAATGTATACATGGGGCTGGGCACAGTGGCTCAGGCCTGTAATCCCAGCACTTTGGGAAGCCTAGGAGGGTGGATCATGAGGTCAGGAGTCTGAGACCAGGCTGGCCAATATTCTGAAACAAATTTAAGAAATTAGCTGAGTGTGGTGGTGGGATCCTGTAATACCAGCTACTCAGGAGGCTGAAGCAGACGAATCATTTGAACCCAGGAGGCTGAGGTTGCAGTGAGCCAAGATCATACCATTGCACTCCAGCCTGGACGACAGGACTAGTCTCTGTCTCAAAACAAATAAATAAATAAAAAAGTATAGACAGGTCTCATTTTCTAATCGAGTTTACTATGTTGTAATATTTTATTCTTATTAATTTTTATTAATATAAATGGGTTCTCTGAAAAGAAAAAAGAGGAGGGTTAACTTGTACTGTTGAGCTAAGGACTTGAGTAGTATAATCTTTTTAATTTGCCAGATAGGGGTCATTATATTGTATCATGTTTTAATTTGCATTTTCATTATAAATTAAGTGAACATTTAATACCTTACTAAAGTGATTTTTTGATGAAAAGATTTAGAAGATTATTGATTCGTAAAATTTAGCTTTAAAAATGATCTTTGATCTGGCATACTTTATATTTCATATAATATATGCATCCCTCAAAAGTATTTCAGATAACTTTTTATACAATACTATTTATATTGTTAATGAAAAAATGTTTTTTCCTGATTCTACTTTTTTAAGTTTTAAAAGAATATCACGTATTATTTAATTTGACAGTTTATTGAACTTGTACTAATGCCATTAGCTAACAAAATCAATAAACAATGGAGTTCATTGAGCATAAATCAACTTAATTAACAGTAATGCATCTGTTACTGAACATTGAAAGGCATTTTATTCTCTTGTTGGGTATACATATAGCCCTAATTAACCATTATAAAACTTATACATAACCATAGAGAAAGAACATTCAAAATATAAGCAAAAAATAGCCCCTGTGATTTTTTTTCTGTTTACCAAAGTACATATTTGAAATTACATTACTTTAGGAAATAAATGCTAGCCAAATAACTTCATAGTATTTGTAAAAATGTAAATACCAAAGCATACATAAAGCTCATTTACCTAGTCAACTTTTACTACTTGGAATTTTTTTTCAGGATCATAATTCATTGTAAAACTTCATGTAAACTGATTAGTATATTTTATTTAATTATGTATTATCCATGTTTCCCTTTGCTAATTGAATTGTTTTAGTATTATGTTTGTAAAACAATATAAAATGTTGCCATGGGAATAATAGTAACTACAAAACTCACTTTTCCTGGTAAAAGTAACCTTAAATAAGGAATTCATATAGCTACTGGTAGAATATGCTACAAAAATTAACTTGTGTATTTATTCAGATTTGTGAAAACAAAGTGCACTCATAGATCCTCCTAACAGAGCATGCTTGATGATTCCATGTTCGCTCTAGAGTCTGTTATGTTTGCCCTGCATGAAAGTCTAAGCTCTTTAAAAAAAAAAATTCTTATTGTAATAAGAACTCTTAAGATGAGATTTACTCTATTACCAGATTTTTAAATGTACAATACAGTATCATTATCCATAGGCTATATGTTGTACAGCAAATTTCTAGAACGTACTTATTGTGCATAACTAAAATTTTATAATTTCAACAGAAAACAAACAAAAAATTACCAATCAAGGAAGAATTTTGTTATTACACATTAAACTGTAAGTTTTCTATGTGACATTGAACAAATTAGTCAAAATATCGGAGATTCAATTTGCTTATTAGCCAAATAAGAAGACTGAGTTTGATGATCTGTAAGGAAATTTCCACGCTCACTCTCCTTAATTCCAACTAGTAAGAACAAGATTTAGGATGGGTCGAGCCTTTGATTTCGGGGAGTAGCATTGCTCTCATGCTTTTGAATGCATTTACCAATGTTAAGAGTCCTCTCTACAATTACAGCTAATAACTAATAGACTATTTCTGACCTCAGCCTAGCTTCCTGAAGACTGCAGAGTGGTCAAGAGAGGCAAGTATGTTTTTGAGGAAATATAATTCTTTCCTCCTCTATTTATTAACAGGTACTCACCAAATGCATGCCCACATCATATAAACTTGCAGAATCTATAGTCCTTTATAGAGATGTTAGTAGAAACAGTCAAATTGCAGTTTAAATATGTTAATAAATGTATATGTCAGAAAGCTTAGGAACAAATTCCAGTAGAAGTTAAACATAAAATCTTTGTTGGTATTCTTTTCTAAGCCATCCTATGTTCTTATTTCCAATCATATGGTTCTTAAGCACGTTATTTCCTAGGTTATACACAATTGTATGTGGATAAAACACATTATCTTTTATTACTAAAATAGAAAGAAAATTCTTTTATTTTAAATGATGTAATTTTTTTTCTGGTCACAGAATTAAAAAGTAAACAATAAAATGATATAAATTTTAATGCTCTGACCCAAGATCTATGAACATGAAACTAAAATATTAAACCATTTTTTGATAAAAATACTCAGTTTGTAAATAGAAAAGGATTAAGCATAGAAAGAAAAATAAACTGTGTTGTGTCACACCATCAATATTACATTAGTTATAGAAATAATATAGAAGCCTAAAAATGGCATTTTTATAATGTCCAATGAAATAAATCAACTGCAAAATTGTATGTGCTGATTTTTATTAGATAAATATATGGGAATTTTGACAAGGTGTAGAGAATAGAAAAATGATAGCAGTTGATTATTTAAGGATAGTAGGTAAAGTATTTTTTATATTAAAATTCTAGTTATTTTATTGTTCTGCTAACAATTTATGCATCAAGATGTGAAAAAAAATATTTTTGTGAACAAAATTAACATAGTGAAATAATTCTCCTAAGACTATATAGCCAGGAGAGTTTCAGAGACAGGATTCAAACTTAGTTCTGTGTTACTCACATGCATGTACCCTGTCAGTTACACCAACATGTCCTTCCTTATATTCATTTCCCCTATGTTCATATTCCCCTATATTACTGAAGAGAGAGTTAAAGTGGCATACCGGTTCATCCTACATTCTGATCATTAACATTGGTTTTATATTTTAACATGTGAAGCTTATATTGGTTATACATAATTAACATTATAATTATTAAAGTTAATCCACTTTAATCTTATACCATGATCATCATAAAATTAATATAAAGGCTACAAGTATAGAGATGACACATTAACTACATAGAAAAGAACCTAAATCTGGAAAATATATCAGTTAGGGAAATATAAAACTGGAATTTAAAATTCTCTGATCAAAATTTAAAATTCTCCGAGAAAATTTATAACACTGAAATGTAGTGGAATTAAATATAACATTACATATTTATTTAAAGGAGGTAATATTCCTAAAATAAAAGTGTAGTCACCTAGGTTTTCATGTAAAAAATACTCCAAATTATTATAGTCAAATATAAGCCTGGATATTAAAACATATAGATAATTGGAACAGGACTAGTAAGACTAAATTTCCAATGTAATGCTTTCTCATTGTGATATGCAACACAACTTAATATTGGGGTCCATGTCAGAAGAACTACTCTTCTCTAGAAATTGTACCATCTAAGAATTCATGTCTTCTTAGTTAACAATCATTTAATTGCCTTAGTGAACCATCGTTACCGAAGAAAGCAAATAATTCTCCTTAACTTTGATGAAGACTAAATAAAAAGCAATAAATTGAATTTCTCATTTAGAGGTTACTATATTCAGATAATACATAGAATAATATGTTCAACTTACTTTGGTACAAATTTGTAAGTTGCATTTTCAAGATGAAGATAAGACAAACACATTCAGAAACTGATAAGCTGTGTTACACAAAAATAATGAGCAATTATTAAAATAATGAGCATTTATAAAAAATGAGCATTTATAAAATAATGAGCATTTATAAAAAAAAATGGGCTCCTTAGTTTGGAAAATACATGAGCTAAATTCAAATATGCAATGTTACAAATTAGAAGACAAAATGAATTTATTATTTGCCTTTTTGCAGAGGAAGAATAAGAACTAGACAAAATTTACCTCTATTTAGGAAAAAACATAATAAAATTAAAATGGAAGTAGAAAGCCTCTAAAAGTATTGACCTCTTAGAACTGGATTGTTCATTTAGAGCTTTCTGGCCACCTATTAGGGAATGTGATTCTTATTCCAAAAGACTCATGTTTTCTACCTTTTGTCTCCAAAACTCTCTGAATTATTGACAAACAGTTATGCAATTTCATGTACACCTTCCAAGGTAGAGCACACTTGGAAGAGGTTCAGGTTTGAGAATAGACCAAGAACGTTGATTTGGCTTGTTTGAAAGTTGTTTTACTTTGTGCAAATAAGCAGTGCAAAGACTCCAAAAAGAAGATAATAAGACTCTAAAAAGAAGATAAAAGAAGATAATAATCATAGTCAGGAAATGTGACGCCAGACTTCAGGCTTCCACTTCTCAACGGATGCTGAGAAATTTAGTGTATATAGTTAGTTGCTCACCGTATTAACAGATATCTTATTTGGCGACATCTTGCTTTCTACCTCAATGTTCAAGTCATAGCTAAAATGCAAAGTAAAAGTAAATTAAGCTAAATAAGGTAACACTATCTTAAAAGTTAATCATCATAAGGTAATAATTATGTCATGCTTCTAAGTTTTGAAAATTTTGCTTTGCCAGAACTAAAATCTCAGCCACAATCAAATCCCTAGAAATTTGGCCGTTAAAATCAATTTACCATCTCACCAATTAATGTGTTTCAATACGTGCATTTTTCTGAAGAGAGAATTTTAAGGGAATCTGTGGTCAAAAATTACAAACCAGAGTAGATACTTACACACAGGCACTCAAACCAAATCCTTGGTCAATTGAGTAAATAGATTAAAGATTAGTTAAAGCCTACATGCTTATTATATTCTCCTTATGTAAAAGACTGCTAAAGATTTTCACATCAATCATGTTAAAAAGAATCATGAGTTTTAGTTCTCTTATCTTAAATGAAACATTAATGTCAATCTTATCAGTAGTTATGAAGATCAAATAATTTACACAAATTTTCATGACCAGCAAGTGGTAAAATTAGGACCTAATTATACATAATCTCATAGATAATTCTTCATATTTAGGAGAAGGAGAATCCTTTAAGAAATAAGCATTGGCCTGGCACAGTGGCTCACACTTGTAATCTGAGCACTTTGGGAGGCTGGGGTGAGTGGATCACGAGGTCAAGAGATCAAGACTATCCTGGCCAACATGGTGAAACCCCATCTCTACTAAAAATACAAAAATTAGCTGGGTGTGATGGCACATGCCTGTAGTCCCAGCTACTCCAGAAGGTGAGGCAGGCAAATCACTTGAACCAGGGAGTCAGAGATTGCAGTGAGCTGAGATCATGCCACTACACTCCAGTCTGGCAACAGAGTGAGACTCCATTTCAAAAAAAGAAGAAGAAAAAAAGAGAAAGAAAGAAAGAAATTTTGATGTATGAACCAATGTGCATAGATAGGATAGGGATACTACCAGGATGACTACAAATAGAGATAACTCTATAATAGTCTCCAAAAGAGATATCATTTTGCCAGTGTAGTTTCAGAGATACATGCCATAGAGTAGAATACTGAAGTTCTATACTAAATAATTTTAGTTGTAATTAGTGAATCAGCTTTGCGTGGTAGGTTTACTTTAGCTATAAAATAATGGTGGACAGATAGTACATAATCAATCTGCTGGGCAGGACAGGCAGTAGAATTATTAAGCTGGAGATATCGTCAGAAAAAAAAAGGTTCCATATGCAGTGCTAATAATCTCTTGCATTAATAAATCATTATATCAGGGAAATGGTGAGCAACTGAATGTCCAAGGTTAAATGGCTGAGAAATACAGCAGTGGGCAGAATGAAACATCAGAGTAGCCAAGAGCAATCTTCACAACTTTGTGATGATTGGCATCAGGGGATCCATTAAAGGAGGAACAGAATCTCTACATATTCCCACCAAATGTCCAAATGTTGAAGTCAAATCTCTTGCCTCAGAGTGGGAAGGAATGCTTGCTAGAATTTTTGGCAGTTTTGTAGCATGGACTGAGACAACATAATGGGTGGGGAGAAGCTGAGATATTTAAAATACAATATGATTTCCTGGTACCATCCTAAAGGCAGTGGACTCTTGGAACTTGTTAGCCAATTAGGAGTTTTCTGGATGCCAAGTTTTAATGCCATGGCTTGCCCTCCATGGTGCTTTATGTAAAATCCCACTGATTTGGGTTGAGGAACTAAGAACTTAATTGCACTAAGACTATTGACAGAGAGATCTGTTAAATTGGGTGTAGCAAAAAAAAAAAAAAGGCAAGAAATACAGAAGACTGAAGGTTGTTGTCCAATTCTACTATGCTATACCTTTAGAATCCTAAATGTCAAGAAGATGTCTTTCAAAAATTGTCATATAGCTATATATGTACACATAGATGTATACATTAAATGGCCACATCACCTATCTATAACTGAACTAAATTTTCTTCCAAGAATCTTAAAGATATATTGAAAACGTTGCAATCAATTTTATTTTCAATCTTTTGGATAGTATTTCAAAACTGCTAATTATTCTTGTTTTTTGTTTTTTTTTTTTTTTAGTACAAATGTATGGTAGTTTAGGTATAGTTTGGATTAACCTGGGAGCTTAACTACCAATAACTGTGCTGTTTCTATGATAAGTGTAATTCAGAATTTCTAATGAGCAATTTAAAACTGAAGGCATTCTGTAGTTGTCGTTGTTAGGTTTCTTACAAGCAGTAGTACACATTTCAGAATTATATTCAAAACTGTTGCTAAGGTATTGCCACTAGCATTGCCTTTGTCAGAAGATGTTGGAACAAATCTTTAAAAAAGGAAAATGAGATTGGAGCAAGGTAGCAGCTGGACATGTTAGCAGAGAGCAATGTCATAAAAATGGAATGGTGTAAATCATGTTTCATGAAAGCAGGTTTTGTTCTAAGGGATTGTCTCACACTTAGTTTACATACTGTACTATTTAACTGGAACCAAATATGATGGCATAATATCAACATGTAATGAAGAGGGTGAATTTAAATCGGTTTGAATTATGCCAGAATTGTGACTTGAGAATAAATGGGTAAGTACCTTTTAAGAATGCTGGTACATTGCAGAGGAAGGTTAATTGTTGGAAGAAAAACTTAAAATGAACTACTGCTACTTTTATATTTGTCAATTTTCTACTTGCTCACATTTTCCTCCTAAGATAGCTGAGTCAAGAGAAAAACTATTCACTTTTTTTTCCTGCTAAAATGCAAGATATTATATCAGGAAATGTTAAAATGAGTTTAAATAAACAGGGTTTTAAAAATCGAATTGACTCATTTTTAAAGTGAGTTAAAATCAAAACGAGTTATCATCAGAGGGAGGCTGAATTGGGTCGCATTAATAAAATGGAAAGAGCATGAACAACCCGAAGAAGCTTGGCAGTTTCATCATCACAAACATTCCCTGCTGAGATAATAAACTTGACAATAACTCTTCTTATTCTTAAGATACGATAGCACAAAGCTATTGTACGAAATCTCAGAATGAGGGTAATTCATGCTGACTATAGAATCATTTTCTATAGAGACTAAGAGAGCCTGTGACTGATACATTTTCATAGCGATTTCTTCATGTTCATATAGGAATACTAAGAATAAGACTAGCCTGGTTCTACTTACAATATTTGGGTGATGCTGTTAGTGACGTCAAATAATTGTGGACGATTTGCTGAAGTTGATTATTTGAATTAATTTACCTGAGTGTTGAAAATAGCAGTAAAAAATATCAACAGGAAAAGTCTGTTTCAAAATGAGTAGTTCAGCAAGACTTCTATTCAGCTCACTTTTAAGCAGAGCTTAATTTTATCCAAATATTTCTCATGTCTAAATTATTTTACATCACAGTCCTTATCACCACCACCTCCCATCACCATCCCAAGAAGACTTCTCATCAGCAGAAAAACATGTTAGATGCAATCCTGTGTATTAGTTTCTATCCCAAGCCATTTTTCTTTATCTTTTTTTGTAATGTTAAGAAAATGTCCCAAATCTACCTAGAAAATCGACATTGAATACAGAAATCATAATAATCTGAGTAAGTTATGCCTATGTAATCTGCTAAAAGAAATATTAGTTGTTATTGGTCAAATATTTTGCTTGTCAGAGAGTTAACTTTCAAATTTTGTTAGACTCAACTAGTTAGAGAACTTTAGGGACATTGGGGTAGGGTGAGACCATAGGATCCCAGAGGATCTGTCTGCCAGTAGCAGAATTGGAGAGTCATAACTAATGATCCCAGCTATATGTTGACGGTACTCAAAAATCTGCAGTGACAAGGACTGATGGAAAAGAATGAGCAACCTATATAGTAAGATATGCTTACTTGTTCTAGCAGATGAATATGGTTGAGAAGTGGCTATATTAACCACCCCATATCAACCAGGATACAGAACAAAACTAAAACTGACAAGTTCTCCAGCCCTGACCCTTGGGGATCGTGCTTTGATACAATGTTACTTTCCTATTTGAAGTTCTCTACAACAGTTTGAGAGGCTGCTACATGCCCCCAGAAGGGTACACTGTAATATCTGTGAGTTGTATTTCCCATGTAGAACAAAAAAAGCAGGAGCTAGAAGTCTTTTGAGAAGTGCTCTGCCAAATTCCTAAATAGGTGATTTTTAAAAAGTCTGTGTCTTTAATTCTATACCTAGTTTTTCCTCATTACTTCCAGCATTGCTTCTACTGTTTCTTAATGTTTCTAGTAGACAGAACTACCTCAGAAGGCAACAAATTGAGAAGGAAAATGAATGTTCAAAGTCAATCTTTTGCTTGATTTCCCAAACCGTATCACCGGCCACAGTGTTCTCTATGGGAGGGACACTGTTCTCATCCTAAAACGTACTATGGGCAAGGAGAAACCCTGCTAGTGAATGCAAGTTATTTATTCTGTTCTAAACAGTAAAATGACATCTTTGGAGAAATATTTCTTCAATTATAGAGTTTTAGTAAAGACTGCCTATCTCTGGCCAAGACTTCTGAACAGAAGGTGGGGATTGTGACCCAAGATGATCCCAACATGGTATTTCATTCAATTTTCTCACCTACATATGTTGGTCCAGGAAATGCAGAGGATTTAACCTAGGATGTTCCAGGTTATCTCCTTGATTTTTAAAATTTCAGTTGGTCGAGATGATCTTTATTTGAAGTCATTGTTTATACCTGCCCAACTATGGAGTCCATTACCTCCTCAACCCTACATTTCAAGAAATGGTTCCACTGCAAATATAGAAAATGGTGTGTGATGTTTATAATCATGGGTATTGGATTATAAAGGTCTGTGTTTAAATATCAGTAATACTTCTTCTATGGTGTCGGCCATATTGGCAGGGCATACAATTTTCCAGTGTATGATTCCTGATGTATATAGAATTTCTGCATCGAAGGTGAGCTAAATTGTTATTATGCCTTGCTTGCCTAGAGTAAATGCTTAAAATATATTGGCAATTTTCATTACTTATGGCATTTGTGAGGCATCAATAAATGCATTTCTAGTTGAGGATCATAATTTCGTTTTGTTCTGGTTTTATTCAACTGTAAATCAAGATATATATTGTTATTATTTCATTTTGATGTTTAATTTGTCATCTAATGTGGTTTGACTCTGTGTTTCCACCCAAATGTCATCTCCAATCACAACCCCAATGTGTTGAGGGAGGGACCTATAATCCCCACGTGTTGAGAGTGGGGTGATGGGATCATGGGGACAGCTTCCCCATGCTGTACTCAGGATAGTGAGTTGAGTTCTCTGATGGTTTTATAAGCATCTGGCATTTCCTCTGCCATGTGAAGAAGGTCCTTGCTTCCCCTTCACCTTCCACCATGATTGTAAGTCTCCTGACACCTCTCCAGCCATGTGGACCTGTGAGTCAATTAAATCTCCCTTGTTTATAAATCACTCAGTCTTGGTTAATATCTTTATAGCAGCATGAGAACACAGTGATACACCGTCACAAAAAGCTTTTTAAAATTGAAATGACTGGCATAATGTAGACATTTTAAAATACCATTAATAAAATAATACTTTATCATTTTTGGCCAGTCAGCTTTATCATCTATGTCTAGCCAGTTTTCTATGTAATTCACAAATAACTTTTAGGCTCATCAAAAAGCTGTCGTGCATAATTTTGTCTCCACTGGCACTAACTAATTTGCTTAAGGTAACATATAGTGCTAGATAAAGCATCTTAACCCAAGCTGTCCAACTCCAGAAGTTATGATTTCTATCAGCATGGTCTACTGCTTATTACTACCTATACATTGCCTGAATTAAGTAAAATCATCCCCTAATATTCATGTGGGATTGGTTCTAGGGCTCACTGCAGATACCAAAATTCACAAATTCTCAAGTCTCTTGTATAAAATGAGGTAATATTTGCATATAAACTAAGCGCATCCTTCTGTGTAATTTCAATTACGTCTAGATTAATTATAATACCTAATACCTATTAGGTTCTCTACACAGACCGAACTAATAGGATTGATGTGTAAAAAAGGAGAGTTTATTAAGGAGTATTATCTCACATGATCACAAGGTCCCACAATAGGCCATCTGTAAACTGAGGAACAAGAAAGCTAGTTGGAGTCTCAAAGCTGAAGAACATGGAATCTGATGTTCAAGGGCAGGAAGCATCTAGCATGGGAGAAAGTTGTAGGTTGGGAAGCTAAGCCGGTCTGATCTCTCCACATTCTTACTGCTTTAATTCTGGTCACACTGGCAGCTGATTAGATTGTGCCCACCCAGATTAAAGGTGGGTCTGCCTTTCCCAGACCATTGACTCAAATGTTAATCTCCTTTGGCAACACCCTCACAGACACACCCAGGATTAATACTTTGCATCCTTCAATCCAATCGAGTTGGCAGTATTAGCCATCACAAGTCCACCCCTTGTCAACTTGAACCCATACACATCTCCTGAGATCATACATAATGTTCAAATAAAGACAATAATAAGGTCAGAATTATTCCTGACATAATACAACTGTCTTCTGTACAACTGGAAATGCACCAGTCCCCAGTCCAAATGCTATTATATAAAATTAACAACACTTAAATACTGATATGAAGTCAGTAAGTCTTATGTCACATGATAAAGGAAACAAGAAATAAAATAAAGTATTTTCTTTGTACAAGTGTAATACTCATGGCAATTACAGTCCTCATTTCTGTCACGGGTCACATGGTCATAGCTGGTATTAATGACTATCTTCTTCTTTTACTACCCATTCTGTATTTGCTTTGCCTTCAGCAAACACCTAAGCAGGTCATTTTTTTTTTCCTTTGTTGTTGGTGGAGTGACCCAATCCTTCATTCCTGAAGGATCTGGGTCATTTGTAGTCCTGCCTGGATTGGGCTGTTGCAGTTTCCATACACTTTTATTCCTCCATTGTGGAGTAGTAGTCTGATTTCATCTTGATAGTTTGGGTCAATCACCGAAGCCAACACTGTAACTCGTTTCTTAGTCTGTTGACTTAAAGGTAAGAAGAGGACAAAGTGTTCAGGTGACAATTTTAACTTCCAGTTTAATGGAATTTTTGTCGTGTTTCCTGGTGGCAGTGTTCCTCACTCTGGAACTAAGACCTCTAGGCCAGCAGAACATAATGTCATAGGAACAGGAAGCAAAACTTTTGCTAATAGATCATTGGGGGTGATGTTGAGTGGTGCCACTTCCACTTCCACCCTTTGATTCCTGGACCTGTGAATCCTGGCTATGGAAGAAAGAGTACCTTATATTGGACGCTGAGTCAAAGCATACACAGCCTTCTGGAAAACTTTCCCCCAGCCCTGCAAAGTATTGTCACTCACTTGGTGTTGTAATTGTGACTTCAAAAGGATATTCCACTGTTCTATCAATCCAGGTGCTTTAGGATAATGGGGAACATGATAAGACCAGTGAATTCCATGAGCATGAGCACAGTGCCATACTTCTTTAGCTGTAAAGTGAGTGCCTTGGTCAGAAGCAATGCTGCGTGGAATACCATAACCATGGAAAAGGCATTCCAAGAGTCCACAGATGGTAGTCTTTGCCCATTGCATGCAGGATGGGCAAAACCATATCCAGAGTAAGTGTCTATTCCAGTGAGAACAAACCTCTACCCTTTCCATGATAGAAAATATCCAATATAATTAACTTGCCACCAAGCAGCAGGCTGGTCACCTTGAGGAATGGTGCCATATTGAGGGCTCAGTGTTGATCTCTGCTGCTGGCAAGTTGGGCTCTCAGCAGTGGCCATAGCCAGATCAGCCTTGGTGAGTGGAAGTCCATGTTGCTGAGCTCATGCATAACCTCCATTCCTTCCACCATAACCACTTTGTTCATGGGCCCATTGGGCGATGACAGAAGTGGCTCAGGAAAGAGACTGAGTGGTGTTCATAGAACAGGTCATACAATCCGATTGACAATTAAAATCCTCCTCTGCTGAGGTCATCGGTTGGCTCACATGGGATACAAATATCTTCAGTTTTTCTCCACTAAGAGAGGCCCCTCTACATACCTCTTTCCCAAATTTCTTTGTCACCAATTTTCCAATCATGGTTCTTCCAAGTCCTTGACCATCCAGTCAATGCACTGGCTATAGCCCATAAATCAATATATTATTACACATCTGGCCATTTCTCCTTCCATGCAAAGTGCATAACCAGGTGCATTCCTCAAAGTTCTGGCCACTGGAAAGATTTCCCTTCACTGCTGTCCATTCAGGTTGTCCTAGACAGCAGTGATTGTGCTGCAGCTGTCTACTTTCTGGTGGTGCCTGCATGTTGTGCAGAACCACCTGTGAACCAGGCCCTAGTCTTTTCTTCCTTTGTCAACTGATCATAGGGAACTCCCTATGAGGGCCCTTGATGCAAGCTGTGGGAGAGAAGGCAGGGTGAAAAGAATAGAGAACTTGGGCATTTGAGCCACTTCTTCGTGTAACTTACTTGTCCCTTCAGGGCCTGGTCAAGCCCAATCATGTATATGCCACTTTCATTTGATGAAGGAATGGTGCTGGACATGACCCACTTTATGGCTGGATAGGACAGAAAGCACCCAGTTCATGATAGGCAGTTCAGGTCACATGGTGACTTAATGACCCATAGTCAGACTTTCAGTTTCCACCAAAGCCCAGTAACCTGCCAAGAGCTGTCTCTCAGAAGGAGAATAGTTATCTGCAGAGAATGGTAAGGGCTTGCTCCAAAACCCTAGAGTCCTCCACTGTGATTCACTTATGAGGCCTGCCCAAAGGCTCCAAACAGCATCCCTATCTGCCACTGACATCTCAAGCCCTGTTGGATTTGCTGGGTCATATGGCTCAAGGGGCAGAGCAGCTTCCACAGCAGCCTGGACCTGTTGCAGAGACTTCTCCTTTTTTGGACTCCACTCAAAACTGGCAGCCTTTTGGGTCACTAGATAAATGGACCAGAATAACATACCCAAATGAGAAATGTATTGCTTCCAAAATCCAAATAGGCCTGGTAGGCACTGTGCTTCTTTCTTAGTTGTAGGAGGGGCCAAATGCAGCCACTTCCCTTAGAAGGAAAATATTGACAATCCCCACACCACTGGACCCTTAGAAATTTTACCAAGGTAGGTCTCTGAATTTGAGTTGGATTTATTTCCCATTCTCTGGTATGCAAATGTCTTACTAGTAAGTCCAATGTGTCTGATACTCCTTGCTCACACTCCAATCAGCATAATGCCATCATTGTAATGGACCAACCTGATATCTTGTGAAAATAAAAAGCAATCAAGTTCTCTCTGAATAAGCTTATGACACAAAGAGAGTGTATATACCCCTGAGGTAGACAAATTGCTTCTGGTGGGCCTTATCCATAGGAATGAAGAAAAAGGAATTTGCCAAGTGAATGGCTGCCTGCCAGGTACCATGAGATGTATTAAGTTGCTCAAGCAAAGACACCACATCTGATACAGCATCTTCAATGGGAGTCACCACTTGATTAAGCTCATGACAATCTACTGTCATTCTCCAAGATCCATCTGTCTTCTGCACAAGTCAAATAGGAGAGTCAAACAGGGACACAATGGGAATCACCACCCCTGCATCTTTCAAGTTTTTGATGGTGACACTAATCTCTGCAATCCCTCCAGGGATGCAATATTGTTTTTGATTTACTATTTTTCTAGGTAGCAGCAGCTCTAGTGGTTTCCATTTGGCCTTTCCCATCATAGTATCCCTCATCCTACCAGTCAAGGAGCAAATGTGGGGATTGTATCAGCTGCTAAGTATGCTTATGCCAATTATGCATCTGGCACAGGGAAATGGCCAAATGACCACAAGATGAATCCAGGGACCCACTGGACCCACTGTAAGTCAGACCTGAGCTAAAACTCCACTAATTACCTGAGCTTCATAAGTCCCTACTTTAACTGAAGGATGACAATGACATTTTGGGTACCCTGGAATCAACGTCAGCTCAGAGCCAGTGTCCAGTGGTCCCCAAAATGTCTGATCATTTCCCTTTCCCCTGTGCAAAGTTTCCTGGCAAAAGGTCAGAGGTCTCCTTGAGGAAGGATGGGAGAAATATTCACTGTATAATTTGATGGTAATGTACTGGGGCCCTTCCTCAAGGGCACCCAGCCTCCTCTTTATTCAAGAGATTCTAGGGCTGTAAACAGCTCAAGTCTATAAATTGATTGAGGGGCAACAATATGGTTTGGCTGTGTCCCCACCCAGATCTCATTTTGAGTTGTATCTCCCATAATTCCCATTGTGGAAAAGACTTGGTGAGAGATAGCTGAACCATGGCGATGGTTTTCTGACGTTTTCCATGTTTTCTTGGTAGTGACTGGGTCTCACAAGATCTGATGGTTTTATGGGAAGGAACCCCTTTCACTTGGCTCTCACTCTCTCTTTGCCTGCCACCATCCATGGAAGATGTGACTTGTGAAGCTTTCCTAGCAACATGGAAGTATAAGTCCAATTAAACCTCGTTTTTTGTTTTTGTTTTTGTTTTTGTTTTTGTTTTTGTTTTTTTTTTTTTGTAAATTGCCCAGTTTGGGGTATGTCTTCATCATCAGCATGTAAACAGGATAATATAGTAAATTGGTACCAGGAATGGGATATTACTGAAAATATACCCCAAAATATGGAAGTGACTTTGGAACTGGGTAACAGGCAGAGGTTGAAACAGTTTGGAGGGCTAAGAAGAAGACAGAAAAATGTGGGAAATTTTGGAACTTCCTAGAGATGTTGAATGGCATTTACCAAAAGCCTGATAGCAATATGGACAATAAGATCTAGGCTGAGGTGATCTTAGATAGAGATGAAATTTGGGAACTGGAACAAAGGTGACTCTTATTATGTTTTAGAAAAGAGACCGGTGGCATTTTGCCCCTGTCCTAGAGATTTGTGGAACTTTTAACTTGAAAAAGATGATTTAGGTTATCTGGCAGAATAAATTTCTAAGCAGCAAAGCATTAAAGAGGTGACTTGGATGCTGTTAAAGACATTTAACTTTATAAGGGAAGAAGATCATAAAGTTCAGAAAATTTTCAGACTGAAAAAGCAATAGAAAAAGAATTCCATATTCTGAGGAGAAACTCAAGCTGGCTATAGTAATTTGCATAAGTAATGAGGAGTTGAATGTTAATCCCCAAGACAATGGAGAAAATGTCACCAGGGCATGTCATAGATCTTTGTGACACCCCCTCCCATCACAAGCCCAGAGGCCTAGGAGGAAAATGTGGTTTCATGGGTCAGGCCAACGGTGCCTGTGCTCTGTGCAGGCTAGGGGCTTGGTGCCCTGTATTCCAGCCACTGCCACTGTGGCTGAAAGGCGCCAACATAGAGCTCGAGTGTGGCTTCAGAGGCTGCAAGCCTCAAGCCTTGGCAGCTTCCACATGATATTGATCCTGCTGGTCCACAGAAGCCAAAAACTGGGGTTTGGGAACCTTCACTGAGATTTTAGAGGATGTATCAAAGTGCCTAGATGTACAGGTAGAAGTTTGCTACAGGGCTGGAGCTCTCATGGAGAACCTCTGCTAGGGCAGTGTGGAAGGGAAATGTGGGGTCAAAGTCCCCACACAGTGTCCCTACTGAGGCACTGCCTAGTGGAGCTGTGAGAAGAGGGACTCGGTCCTCCAGACCCCAGAATGATAGACCCACCAACAGCTTGTACCATACACCTGGAAAAGCTGCAGACAATGTCAGCCCATGAAAGCAGCCAGGAGGGAGGCTTTATCATGCAAAGTCACAGAGGCAGAGCTGCCCAAGACCGTGGAAACCTATCTCTTGCATCAGTGTGACCTGGATGGGAGACATGGAGTAAAAGGAGATCATTTTGGAGCTTTAAGATTTTACTGCCCTGTTGCATTTTGAGCTTGCATATGGCCTGTAATCCCTCTGTTTGGGTTAATTTCTTCCATTTAGAATTCTGTATTTACCCAATGCGTGTACACCATTGCATCTAGAAAGTAACTAACTTGCTTTTGATTTTACAGACTCATAGGTGAAAGGGACTTGCCTTGTCTCAGATGAGACTTTGGACTGTGGACTTTTGAGTTAATGCTGAAATGAGCTGAGACTTTGGGGGACTGTTGGGAAGGTGCAATTTGTTTTTAAATGTGAGGACATGAGATTTGGAAGGGGCTAGGGGTGGAATCACATGGTTTGGCTGTGTTTCCACCTAGATCTCATCTTGAATTGTATCTCCCAATGTAATTCCCATTGTTGTGGAAGAGACCTGGTGGGAGATAGTTGAATTATGTCATCAGTTTCCTCTACAACATTCTTGTGGTAGTGAATGAGTCTCACAAGATCTGATGGTTTTATAGAGAGAAACCCCTTTCGCTTGGTTCTCATTTTCTTTTTGCCTGCTGTCATCCACGTAAGATGTGATTTGCTTCTCTTTGCCTTCTGCCATGATTGAGAGGCTTCCCCAGCCATGTGAACTGTAAGTCCAATTAAACCTCTTTCTTTTGTAAATTGCCCAGTCTTGAGTATGTCTTTACCAGCAGCATGAAAACAGACTAATACAGGCTGTGATTCTCTGTTTCTGTAATTCAAATTAGACTTTTGTTCACCTATCCTAGAAGTTTCCTGCTTATATAAATTAAGTAGAAATGCAGTAAGCTTCTTATCAATTTCACTTCTAGGAACACCATGGTTAATTAGCCAATGCCAGAGCTCTACATGAGTCAGACTATTCTGATTGCTGTTTTGCCTCTGCTGTCCATTACGGTAGCTATGCCCACCTTGCTTTGATGGTTGAGTGCCGACACTTGGCCCATGCCACCTTGGGATCCAATTATTCCCATTGTATTTAAATTTTGTAGTTGATTGCAGTTCCCAATGTTGGATCTGACATACAGAGGAGAACTTACAGGGCTTCTCAAAGATGCAGGTGCTGCCTGTACAAATCTGTTTCACAAAGCACTGGACAAGGGTATATCTTCTGGACCCTCCAGGCTGGGATGAGTAGGCTTAAAGTGACTAATCCATTCCACCATCCCAATCTTCTCAAGCCTTTGGCTTTCTTCCTCTACATTAGACCAAAGGAGATCAGGAATTTCCAGCTTGCTCACAGAGGGCCCTCTTTTAATCCGTATTTCAGCTAACCAAGCAAATAAACTATTAGAATACATTTTTAACTTCCCGAGCTGCAAAATCAAATGCAGAATCCCTACTCAGTGGGCTCAAATCAATAAATTCAGCCTGATCCAACTCTACATTCCTTCCACCCTTATCACATACCTTTAATATTCATTCCTATGCCTGTTCTCCAGATTTCTACGCATATAAATTAGAAAAGTCAAGCAGTTCTTTTCAAGTGCAGCATAACTTCTCATGGGTCACACTCTAAACCTCACATCTAGGGGCCTACCAGGACTTTAGTCTAGTTATATGTCTAGAAGCAAACCTGGGTGTTGTGGGTGGCTCCTGAGAAGAATAAATATTATTTTACCTAGCAACTTCCTCAGGGGAGGCCATCACAGTTGCCTCAGGCAGTGCAGGGTTTATCTCCTCAGACAAAGGTAGAAAAGCTGATGGCATCCTGGGTCAGAAAGGGAATGTTGCCACTACTGGGGATGGGGAAGCTGTTTCTTCTGGCGTAAAAGATTCATTAGAGTTTACAAGTTCAGTGTCCCCAGCTTCATCAGGGTCCTCCCACAAGTCCCTATTCCAAGTTGCAGGGTCCCATTCTTTTCCAGTCAATGCCCTCACTTTAACAATAGACACCTAGTAAGGATGTGCATGCACCTTTTGTTGCAGGTCAGCCACTTGCATGATAAGAGCTTATGTCTGATTTTCCACAATTTCAAGTCTTTCTCTACAGGAGATAAGATTCTCACTCAGGGCAACCTTAGCAGATTTGAGGCTCAGTATCTGCTTCTGAAGTTGGGAGTTAGAATCACTGAGTCCATCGTTTCCTTTTATCAATTTATACAGTGAACCTGGGAGCAACCAATCAACTTCATTATGTTCCTTAGGTCTCCACATATGGTCAAAGGTATTATGTACAGAGTCACTAAAATCCTTGCCTCTCACAAGTGGTGAATCAGGAGTGTCGAATATATTTGTTTTGCACAATTCTCTAAACAGTTCCTGCAAGGGACTATCTGTATTCTCCATACTATTAAAAGTAGAGTTCTTAGCATTTTGCAGTCTAATTATATTAAGCAGCCAAGTTAAGAAAATGCAAAACCAATGAAATACTCCATCTTTAATATTCTGCCTCCCTAGAACCATTCCTGGTACCAAACTTTGTATTAGTCATGGTTCTCTAGAGAACAGAACTAATAGGATAGATGTATATAAAAAGGGGAGTTTATTAAAGGCTTACACAATCACAAGGTCCCACAATAGGTTATCTGTAAACTGAGTAAAAAGAAGCTAGCTTGAGTCCTAAAGCTGAAGAACCTGGAGTCTGATGTTCAAGGGCAGGAAATATTCAGCATGGGAGAAACATGTAGGCTAAGAGGCTAAGGGTGGGTCTGCCTTTCCAAGTCCATAGACTCAAATGTTAATCTTTTTTGGCAACGTTCTCACAGACACACCCAGGATCAACACTTTGCATCTTTCAATTCAATCATGTTGACACTCAGTGTTAACCATTACACTAACAATATAAATGCTATGTAAAAAGTAGTCATGATGAGTTTGTATTATTTTTATTAGTGTATGTTATTTTATTTTTTTGAATATTTTCTATTCATGATTGGTTGAAGTCATGGATGCAGTATCCACAGATGCAGAGGGTGGACTGTACCCCTCTCCTGCCTTAACCCTATTCTTTCCAATGAGTTAAAATGTTGTCAAAATTTTGTTTAGATATGCATTAATCATGACAAGAAAAATTGAATATATTGATGTTATTTATATTTATGTTTTGCTTGATATAATTAGATCTTCCTGAATTCAGCAGAATATTCCCAGGATGGATGGGAAAAGAACTTTTGATTTGGATTTCAGCCCAAATGCAAACACTGCTTTAAATAGACAATAAATATTAGTGTTAAATAGAAACACACTGAGAAGAGCAATAAAATCTCATAGGAAACCAAACTTTAAGTTATACTCAGACACAAACTCTTCAAATACGTAATTAAAAGTGTGTTAGTATTTGTTGATTAAATAGTGGCTATTGTAGGCAAATACATTACTTTCATGTGGTCATTAAAGTGATGGCATAGATATTACATATCCTAAATTATTTTAAGTGTAATTGCTTATTATAATTAAAGATACTTAAGAAAACGCCAATAAGCAAATCAATGTGCTAAAGCCAGACATTCTTTAAAAACATAGCTACCCAAACTCATTTTGCTTCCTTCTTATTTGTCAAAAGTGGATATCTTTAAATCAGCAAGAAGAGAACACATATCATTAGTAAAGAATTAAAATCCCTGATTATTTAGAATATAGGACAATTGTGGTTGCTTAAAATCAGTTTAAATCTCTTGGCCTCACATATAGATCAATGGAACAGAATAGAGAGCTTAGAAATAAAGCTGCAGGCCTACAACCATTTGATTTTTGACAAATGACATAGATGAGCAAAGAAGAACAAACTCCATATACAATAAATGGTGCTAGATAACTGGCCATTCATATGCAGAAGAATAAAAATGGACTCTTACCTATCACTGTACATAAAAATTAACTCAAGATGGATTATAGACTTAAATGTAAGACCTCAAAATCAAAAAATCCTAGAAACAAATCCATGAAATACTATTCTCAATATCAATCTTGGAAAAAAAAATTGTGGCTAAGTCCTCCAAAACCATTGCAACAAAAACAAAAATTGATAAGAGAGACCTAATTAAATGAAAGGGCTTCTCTGCACAGCAAGAGAAACTGTCAAGGAAGTAAACAGACAACCTACAGAATGGAAGAAAATATTCACAAACTATGCATCTGCCAATGGTCTAACATCCAGAATGTCTAAGAAGCTTCAATCAACCAACAAGCAAAAACATATTGCCTCATTAAAAAGTGGGCAAAGGACATGAATAGACACTTCACAAAGAAGACATACAAACAGCCAACAAACACATGGAAAATGTTCATCATCCTTAATCATCAGAGAAATATGAATGAAAACTACCATGAAATAGCATCTCATGCCAGATAGAATGGCTTTGGTTAAAAGTCAAAAAATAACAGACGCTGGTAAAGGGACGCTGATGAACTATTGCTGGGAAGGGAAATTGGTCCAGCCTCTGTGGATAGCAGTTTGAAAATTTCTCAAAGAACTGAGTTGAACTACCATTCAATGCAACAATTCTATTACTGGGTGTATACCAGAAGTAAAATATTTCATTCTACTCAAAAGACACATGCCCCCATATATTCACTGCAGCACTATTTGCAACAGCAATAACATTTAATGAAGCCAGGTGCCTATCAGTGGTGGATTGAATAAAGAAAATATAGTGTATATATGTATTATGTATGCATACACACACATCATGGAATATCATGCAGCCATAAAAATGAAATCATGTTCTTTTCAGCAACATAGATGCTGCTGGAGGCCCTTATCCTAAGCAAACTAACATAGCAAACGAAAATTAAACACTGTATGTTCTCACTTATAAGTGGGCACTAAACACTGGGTACACATGGTCATAAATACGAGAACAATGGACAGTGGGAGCAGGGAAAGGGCTGAAAAACTATTGGGTACTATGTCTACTACCTGGGTGATGGGTCCAATCATAACTTAAATGTCAGCATTATGCAATATACTTTTGTAAAAAACCTGGACATATATCCCCTGATGCTAAAATAAAGTTGTAAAAATATATAAACCAAAATTGTATCTAGATGCAAAAAATACGACAAACAGTTCTCTTGGTCTCTAGGATTTTCCATCCAGGGAACTCAGATAATTTGTACATGAGAACACTAAGTGGCTTTCCGTAAGCTTTCAGAAGTGGTAAATAATGTACCATGTTCCAAAAGACGAGCAATTAATAAATATTTTTCAGATATTTTTTATACAGAGAACTGTACCTTTTTTTCAAAATGTGACTTGGTAAAATGTGCATCTTTCCAAAAGAGAATAAATAAATGAACTATTTATTAATGTGATGGTTCAGGGAAAATTAAGAAATAATGATTACTCAGAGCCATCAAAAATTTACTAAGAACAAGGAGATTTATCTTTGTTGTCTTTTGAACACAATTGTTCAACTGGGAGCTCAGAAATGTTTTAGAAAACTTTAGTGCATGAGGCTCTCATCATTTTTGCTACATTTGCAAAGCTGATGTATTCTTGTCTTCTTAGGGTTTTCCTTAAATAAACTCACTTTGGTTTTTAATTATATGAAGAATTTCAAAAGGGAACTTGCTGGTAAGAGCGGATAGAAAAGATGGCGATCAAAGAGAAGAAAACCTTTGCTTTCAAAAAGAAAGAGCTGCAGCCAGATTTCAGAGGGTAGAGTTTTAAAATGCCAGAGACAGAGAAAGGAATCCATCATAGAGGCCCCAAGGAATCAAGTACAAGAACGGTAAACAAAGGCAGCAGGTAACAGGCACTCAGTATTGAGATATCTCGCAGACATGTTGAAGAGAGTACAGCTCAGGACAAGAGGGAACAAGGATTGCAGTAAATTAGGAAGGCATCTTCAGATATCCGGTTACAAGGATAATGGGGTAAAAACATACTTAAGAGAGTAGCATTGTGTCCATTTGTGTTTTTCTACAAATGAATACCCAACGCTAGGTTATTTATAAAAAGTTTTAATTGAATCACTGTTCTGCAGGCTGTGTAGAAAGAATGGTGCCAGCATCTGCTTCTGGTGAGGCCATCAGCAAGCTCACAATCATGGCAGAAGGCAGAGTGGGAGCCGCTGTATTATATGGTGAGAATAGGAGCAAGAGACAGATAGGGAAAGGGGCCACAGTCTTTAAAACAACCAGAACTTGTGTGAATTACCAGAATCATCCCTGGTGCTAAGTCATTCACGAGGGATCTCCGACCATGATCCAAACACCTCCCACCAGGCCTCATCTCCACCATGGGGGATTTACATTTCAACTCAGTATTAGAAGGGGACAACCTTCAAATACCTTCAAATATTTGGGTGTGACAGTTGTTAACGTAGGAAGAAAGATATTAAAGGAGGCAGTGGGAAGTCAGGACTCTGAGATGAACTCATTTTTCTTTTACTCTTAAGGATGACACCTTTTAAAATCCATTTGGTCCTTCAAAACCCAAGGCACAGGCTTTATCCTATATTCTTCGTGACTTTAGAACTTGGTCCAATGTCCAGTGACAGATTAAGAATATCAAGGGGAGAAAATGGCTGTGCACACTGAGAGATGTGTTCTTTGGAGAAGAAGGTGCACAAATAAGAGGTGACATGATGGAAAGATTTTAGGAGGAAAAGCAGAAGGATTGAAATTAATGCTGGGGGTGGACCTTGAAAGGGGGTCACAGGACAGAGGGGGAGCTCATGGAACTGGAACTAGAAGCAGGCACGAGGATGGTTAGGTGAGAATAAGATAAAGGGAATCCAGATACAGGAGGAGAGAAATGAATGCGAGGTAAATAACTGGTGCCATGGGAAATACAGGACTCAGGAATTATTTCCGCAGAAATAATTTAATGTAAGAAACTGGTTGGAATCACGTTTGAGAAACTAAAATGCAAAAAAATGAAACTTGAGTTATTACATTCCCAAGGTTGTTATCAGAAAGTAGCTACCACCCTCAGGAATGAAGAATAAAGTGGACATTTTAGAGTTATCAGAAATGAGAAGTTTGAAAAAGGACCCTGTGGAGTTGGGCAGCAGATCTTTGAGAAGATGTTGTTGCCAAACAGGTGTTGGTATTTTAGAAACGAGGAAAAGGAACGCTGCAAAGTTAGAACTGAGCCTCTGAGGAGGTGACAATGGCTGATGCTGGCATCTCTGGGGAAACACAAGTAGGCCAATTCTGAGGTGTTGAATGAAACTTTTAGTTCCAATGGAACCCAGTTGCTACTGACAACATGAAAATCCATTGTGAGGATGACCTAAGAACTCAGGAAAACAGAAACAAGTAAATTATTTCATATCCTCTCAAATTTTGATAGTCTCTAGCTCATTCTATGCGCCGAACTTAACAAGACAGTATCTAGCATAGGAGAAGGGTAATTTTTAGGGTCCCAGTCTTAGTTACACACAAGTGTATACACACACACACACACACACACACACGCACACACACTGGATTGAAGAACCGAGACTCAATTTGGAACTGAGAGACAAAATCTTAACAGCATGTGGAAATGTCAAACTTGAGACATAACAATTGCCTTCTAGAGATTTCTGTTCTCAGTCCTTTCCTCTTCAGAATTTGTGTAAATGATTTAAATAATAACCCAGTTAATATTATGACTATATGTAAATCAAACATGGCAGTTTTTCTTGTCATGGTAATTGAAAATAAGGGTCTATAGACATCGTCAACAGAAGTAAAACAGCCTGAAGTTTTATTAATTAAGGATATAAAGAGCAAATATAAAATCCAAAATTGGTCTAAGGTTGGGAAGAAAATTCAGGGCTGTAAACTGCAGAAAACCTTACATAATCCTACCTTTTACTAAGAAGATCCTTACTGATTTAATTATGGCTGCTAATATGTATGGAGTATATTTTATGTGCCAAGCACCACGTCAAGGACTTTATAGGTATTATTTATTTAAAAACACACCCACAAACTCTCTGAAATAGATTCAATCAGCATTTTTATTCAATCTGTGAGGGAATGGAAGCTTAGAATAGGTAAATCTATGGTTTCTTTTTACTTTCCAACTTTTATTTTAAGTTCAGGAGTACATATGCAGGATGCACTGGTTTGTTACAGAGGAAAACGTGTGCCACGATGGTTTGCTGCACAGATCATCCCATCACCTAGACATAAAGCCAGCATCCATTAGTTATGCTTCCTGATGTTCTCCCTCCTCCCACGTCCCATCCTCCAACAGGCCCCAGTATGTATTTTTCCCACCATGTGTCCATGTGTTCTAAGATGGTGCTGGAAGCCATTATCCTTAGAATGGACAAATCTTTACAATGGATTTGCCTAAGCTTCACAATAAGTGTCGGGAAGATTCAAGTCTAGTTTTATACCAAACCCTTAATCAGTATGCCGTTACCTGTGGCAGACAGAATAATGACCCTACAATCATGTCCTTGTCCTAATTCTCAGAACCTGTGAATTTGTTACCCCACATTTCAATAGGAATTCTGCAGATGTGATTAAGGATCTTAAGGTGTAATGATTATCCTGGATTATGCAAGTGAATCTAATGTAATCACAAGGGTCCTAATAAGTGAAACAAGAAGACAGGAAAGTCAGGGATGAAGATGTCAGAACTGAAGCAGAGTTTAGAGTCATTTGGTTTGAGACACTCACCTGGCTGTTGCTGGGTTTGAAGACGGAAGAGCACCACAAGCTACGAAATGTAGACAGCCTCTGAAAGCTAGAGAAGGCAGGTAGGCAGATTCTTCTCTACAGTCTCAAGGAAGTACAATCATTCTGATGCCTTGATTTTAGCCCAGTGATATTCATGTTAGAATTCTGATTTCCACACTTTTAAGGTAATATATTTTTGTTCTTAAAGACCTCAAGTTTTCCATAATTTGTTATATCTGCAAGGAGAAACTAAACAGAAAATATTTATTGTGTTTTTTTGTAGATTTATTTCTTACATAATCATTTTACTAAAATTAAGTTTGAAAGATTACCTTTTAGACATTTATTTTTATATTCATTTTATTCATTTCCTCATTGATAATAATATATACCAAGTTTGTCATTTACCTACTTTCACAACCTTGCTTTCTATTTTACTCAAAATATATAAAAATATGATGCAGACATCTATCTACCATGGGACAGATGACTATTCCATTCCTCCTTTCCAACAGATGAGACATGACATTTACCAATTTGTGTGTCTCTTAAAAAAATTGAGAGGACTCAGAGGAGATGCAACATAAGTTGTTGTTGGTTCCCTTGGGAGCTTCTTTCTCACACTGCACATATGATGGCAAATCTTGTCCTCTCTGATTCTTAAATCCAGAATCAACATCTCACTACCTCTTCTTAATCCATATGGTACCACCATCATTTTTCCACTGGATGATCATGGTAGCTTCCCAAATGTTCACCTTGAATCCTACCTCCTACCTTCCCCCTTTAGCTTCACTTCAATTCAATTGCCAAAGTTATCTAATTAAAACTAAAATCATCAATTGTCTTTCCATATAAACAAGTACATTTTTATGTCTTTTATGACTGGTGGTTTATATGCAGCCTATTATTTTTTGTAGATTTTTTTCTTAAACAATCATTACACTAAAATTAGATTTGAAAGATTACTTTTTAGGTATTTATTTTTATATTCATTTTGTTCATTTCTCTTTTTTTGTTTTTCTATTCTCTATTTTATTAATTTATTATAGTATTTCTTTTTTTATTTTATTCATTTCTTCAATAATATATACCAAGTTCATCATTACCTATTTTCATAAACTTGCTTTCTTTTTTTACTCAAAATGTATAAAAATATGATGCAGATATCTTTATTTTTTAAATAATAGTGAATGGGATTTGTCTTTATTTAATAACTTTTTGTTAAAGTAGTAAAATGTCCAGGCTTCAGTATAAACTTAAAAACTTCCAATGTCTAATCGTGCTTCTTTGTCCTGTTACTAACACTTTTTAGTCTGTTCTAAAAAACTCATATAGCTTAATGGTATAATCATGTTACTATTTCTTTATTTTCATATATGCTTATTATTTATAGAATTCCCACCATTAAATGTGATAATTTTTCTCTTTTAAGTGCCTCATCCAGGTAGACATGTCCTAGTACAAGTGTGAACACACACACACACACACACAAACACATAAATTTCCTCTCCCCTGCTTTCATCTCTCAGTAATGGTGAAATACTCTGTATTTCCCTCATTATTGCCTTAATATGAATTATCATTCATACTAGAGTCTTGAAATACACTACATTTCATCCTCTTTCTTGAATCTTGCTTTGTTTACTATTGAGTGAATAATTACCTTGTGTTTAGCTTGTTAACTTTTTACACACTTTTACTAATTAAACCCCTATTAAATTCAGAACTACAAATCATTCTTTACTATCTCAAGCATATTAGGCATCTTATCCTTTTCATTTTAATTTTCTAGGAGATCTTCCAACAACAACAACAAAATGTTCCCCTGATGTAATTTTCCCTTTTTTTTTTTTTGGGCCTATAAATCAGAGCTGTCCTGAGATTTTTCTTCAGCATCTTCCAGCAGCTTTGTAAAATTTTAGAATCTGCAGAGCAATTCCTATATAGATTTTGTAAAATATGGATTTAAAATATTTGTATGTATTCATTAACAATATTCAATAAGTAAACCAAAATAACGTTGATAATATTGTTTCTTTCCAGGAATGGAAGGAAGATTGAGACAACTTTTCAATGTATTTTTTTTGTACATTTAAATTTTGAGCCATGTTATTATATTCCCTGTTCAAACAATTTAAATAGTAGGCTTTGTAAACTTAATGAAGTTAATATTTTTATGTATTATGAGATGTTTCCAAATCTGGGGCCTATTATGACAACCATCTATGAATTTAATAATATATACATTTGCCAGCCAGCACACATATAAACATTAAGCATTTGAATACTTGTCCTGAATTCTTTCAAAAGCTCTCTATTTTGATAATATGTAACAAAGAAGGATGATAATAGTAAATTTCAGAAATAAAGGATGATGTCAAGTACAGCTGATGCCACAGAAATCAAAAGAATTACGAGACTACTATAAAAAAGGATACACCAAAAAAAAAAATGATGACCTCGAAGAAATTGATAAATCCTAGAAAGGTACAACTTACAGAATCAGAAAGAAATTGAAATATTTCTAAAAGAAAGTAAAGATACGAATAAATGCAAAGACATTTATGTTCACAGATTGAATACTTCATATTGTTATAATGTGTACCCTATCCAAAGTGATCTGCACATTCAATGCAAACTCTATTCAAATATCAATTTTACAGAATTAAAAAAAAATCTAAAATTGAAATGGAACTACAAAAGACTCCAAGTTACCAAAACAAGGTTGAAGAAGAAAAATGCTGAATATCTCACACTTTCTGACTTCAAAATATATTATAAAGCTAAAGTAATCAAGACAATATGATATGGCATAAAGACAGATATTTAGATCAATGGAACAGAATAGAGACCCCAGAATTAAATCTCTGCATACGTGGACTACACGATGGAAAAAGATTGTCTCTTCAACAAATGTTTTTGGGAAAAATGATTATTTACATGCAAAATTATGAAATCAAACCATTATCTTACACTATACATGTAAATTAACTTAAAATGGTTTAATGACTTAAACATAGATGAGAAACTATAAAACCCCTAAAAGAAAACACAGAGAAAAATGCTCAGCATCAGTAGTCATCAGGGAAAAACAAATCTCCTTCCCTTCCTTCTCTTTTCTGAGTCTCGCTCTGTCTTCCAGGCTGGAGCGCAGCCGCATGATCTTGGCTCACTGAAACCTCTGCCTCCCAGGTTCAAGCTCTTCTCCTGCCTCAGCCTCCCGAGTAGCTGGGACTACAGACACATGCCATGACCTCCAGCTATTTTTTTATTTTTATATTTTTAATAGGGTTTTATCATGGTGGCCAGGATGATCTCCACCTCCAGACCTCATGATCCACCCACCTTGGTATCCCAAAGTACTGGGATCACAGGCGTGAGTCACTGCAGCCAGCTGACAGTTTCTTATAAACATACACTTATTATTACCCAGTAATATCACTCCTGTGTATTTATTCAAAAGAAATAAAAATATACATTCACACAAAAACACATACAGGAGTTTTATAGCAACTTTAATCATAATTGTTCAACAGTGGAAATAATCTAGATGTACTTTAATTGGTAAATGGATAAACACATTGTAGTATAACCATACAATGAAATACTATTCAACAGTAAAACATAATTAACTGCTCGTACACAAGCAAATGTAAATGAATCTCAATTACATTATGCTGAGTAACAGAAGCCACATTCAAAAGGCAGAATAGTCTTTATTATCAATAAAATGACATTCCGGAAAAAGCAAAACTATAATGATGACCAGTTTGCAAGAGTTTGAAGGTGAGAGGCAGGACTGACTCCAAAAAAAAAAAAGCATGAGAAAATTTGGGGACCTGATCAAACTGTTCCAGATCTTTCTTGTTGTAGGGGTTATAAGCCTGTGCATTTGTCAAATTTCACAGAACTATACACCCAAAAAGACGAATATTAGTAAATATAAATTTAATTTTTTTTGGTTAAAAAAACCCATAGCATATGAAGAAATTGAACTTTTCTACAACTGTTTTGTCTTCCTCTTTTTTTACTTCAATTGCTGAAACACTGCAACCCTCCATACAAGCATAATCTGTTTAGAAACACATGACTATATTTGTTATTTCAGTTAATTCCAGTGGCCTTTTTTTTTTTTCTTTCCATGGGTCATCCCCTTTTCTTTGACATAGCCATATATTTTTTAATGAATTATTTTATGTTATATTATTTCATCCAAAGCTTGCTTCCACCTTCCTGGCCAGTCGATATGTCTTTCCTGTAGACTCCCATACATACTATATGCATTTCTCTTTGTGCTGTTTTTTTTAAATAAGTTACCATTGCTTACTTTTGGGAATACTCATCATACTATAGCAATTTATTACCAATGCCTTACCTAATGTCTAAAAGAGAAAAGGCATTTGAAAGAAATATTTCAAATGAACAAAAATAAATAATGATTACCATTATTAGAAGACATTAAATGTATGCCAAATTATTTTTGCCATTTCTATCTTTATAAATTACATAATATAGGGATATTATATGTTAACACCTTCTAACTCCTAATTCTAGGGTCTACCTCTCTGAAACTCAAGTTTATTTTATATTTTTTTCTCTAAGGCAAAGATCAAGAAAGTGTATTATCTACTCTAAGATAAATAGATTATTTTGGTGGCTTTGGAAATGTCTAATTCAGAGATATGCTTCTAAATCCAATCTAAAGTTTAACTCAATGAAATATATTTGAGAGTTTTGGAGTTCTACCACACAGTAATGCTAGCACACAAATTACTTCTGCAACTTTAAATTACTTTATATATTTATTGAAAAACTTGGCAGGGTTCATAGATAAATTTTCAATCTTCATTTTGTATATATCTGACAATGTCCCCAGACTACAGAATTTCAGCAGAAGATATTAGGTCCCCAAGTATCTTGGTTGGAAGTGATGTTTCTTAATCACTTCTACTTTTTAAAACACCCATATTAGGTAACTAAAGTTATAATCCAAGGACAACAGTAAAAAGAAAATAGAATACTCTTCACTTCCCAATGTGCTTGCAAATTGAACAGCATAGTCAACTTGAACTTGATGGCGAATAATCATGACTTATCTTAGCCATGTTTAATTAGTTTGTAATAACAGAAGTGATAATCTGTTTATTTAATATGTTAGCATTTTGATATCCCAATTTTAAAAAAAATTAAGTATTAGCTAATACAGATGTTTGCATATGTGTGTGTGTATGCACAATAGATGGAATGAGAGATATATGTGTGGGTATGTCATAAGACATTGGACTATTTAACTTCAATGAATATGCAAAAAAATCATGATTTTACTCTAAGAAACCACTTGTTGAAAATAAGTCAATTGTGCTAAGCACAGTAGAGAGATACCTAAAACTTAATTGTTATAGTTTAATTTTGCTAAATTTTATTCATTTTTAGTTTTGATTCCAAAATGATATTTACTCTTTCTTGCTTCCAGTTGTACTGTCTTAATGCTACAATCTGAATAGAGAACATATTTACCAGTCTTATGGTTTAACAGTTTCATGTATTTGCTCTATTAAAAACCAATATGCAAACAAAAAGAGAGAGAAACAATAAATTAAGTGAAAAATTAAAGATGACATATGGTATATGGAACATGTGTGAGGGTGGCTTATTAGCATTGTGAAATACTGAGGATTTTTTAAATTGAAGGTAGACTTAATAAGAATTTGTGAATGGAAAAGGAAACCAGCACAAACCCTCCCTCATGGCTGCAAGTTGCGATTCTAGCTTGTTAAAAAGGCAAATTAAACGGTTGCAAGTAACATTTTAATGATTTTTTATACTAAAACAATAAAAACCAGTATTTCTGAGTGTGCAATCAATATTCTACAAATTGATTGCTACTAATATTTTTAGATATTATTTTGTAAGTGTAATCCATGTATAGGAAGGAAATTTTTCCTTGTTACTAATTTATCTTTTATTTTATTCTTGCATCATCTTAGGTACTTCTGGCAATAAACAGCATAATGCCTGATGAAGTGGAGGGTTAAATAATTTAGCATCTCAATTACTTTATGTTCTATAGCATTTCTGAAAATCTCTTGATCTTCCCAATTATCTGAAAATGGCAGCTGAAAAGTTTTTCAAAAAATTATCTTCCAAACATCACTGAAACACTAGAAGTCGACTTTTTGTTTAATCAAGAGAAAATCTTTCCCTAAAGCTTTAATACAACCCACAATAACTCCCAACTTTTCCTTTTATATCTCATTGGCTGGTACTAGGCTCACATTCCTATCTTCATATTAATCTCTAAACAAATTGAATGACATTTCTAGTTTGTTCTAAAACAGTTATCTTAGATCAATAATAGTTTATAACCTAAAGTTTGACAGAGTGTCAAATTTCCTGAGAACTTTGACACCCTTGTGTTTTAATCTCACTTCTTGTATTTTTCATTTTATTTTTATTTTTGTTTCTTAGTAATATGGTTTAGCTGTGTTCCCAACCAAATCTCATTGTGAACTTTAGTTCCCATAATCCCCACATGTCGTGGGAGGGAGTCAGGCAGAGTTAATTATGCAGGCAGTTCCCTTCATGTTGTTCTCCTGATAGTGAGTAAGTTCTAACAAGATCATATGATTTTATAAGGGCTTTTCCTCCTTTGCTCAGCACTTCTTCTTGCTGCTGCCATGTGGAAAAGGGTGTGTTTGCTTTCTCCTTCTGCCATGATTGTAAGTTTCCTGAGGATTCCCCAGCCATGCAGAACTGTGAGTCAATTAAACCTCTTTCCTTTATAAGTCACCCAATCTCAGGCAGTTCTTTATAGCAGCATGAGAATGGACTAATACACTTAGTATTAATTTATCCAACAGAATTTCTTGTTCCTAAATTCTCAATCACAGTATGTCAGTTCAGTTCTCCAGGAAGCACACATGAAGCAGGATAGGTCATGTAAGACTTATTGTGAATAAAACATGGGAAGGATAATGGGTAAAGGAACAAGAGTAGGTAGGGGCGGTCTTCAGATCATGGTGCAGATCTGACACTTTTAAAAAGAGAGAGGAAAAAAATATTGGTAGGAAAAGAATCAGATGGCATAACATCCCAAAAAGCCTCATCCATGCATAGAAAGAGTCTCTGAGTCAAGGAGAAGGAGTACTGCATCAGGCAGGATTGGCCATCTCTAGTGTTCCTACTGTTTGTCTTTTCTTTCTTTTCTTTTTTTTCATTTTCTTTTTTTCTTTCTTTCTTTCTCTTTCCTGCTTTCTTCCTCCTTTCCTCCCTCTCTCTCCCTCCATCCCTTCCCCCCCCTTCCCTTCCATTTTCCCTTCCCTTCCCTTCACTTCCCTTTTTTTTTTTAGGGTCTTGCTCTGTCACCCAGGCAGGAGTGCAGTGCCAGGACTATGGCTCACTGAAGCCTCAACCTCCTGGGCTTCATTTATCTTCCTACCTCAGGCTCCTGAGTAGCTAGGACTACAGATATGCACCACGACACCTGACTAATTTTCAGACCTTTTGTAGAGATACAGTCTCACTGTGTTGCCCATTCTGGTCTTAAACACCTGGGCTTAAGCAATCCTTCTGCTTTAGCCTCCCAAATGCTGGGATTACAGGCATGAACCATCTACTGTTCTCAGTCATTGATGGACAGTGAGAAGAGAAAGTATTAGCATAAACATTATAGCACATCCAAATGAACAGAAGCTGGTAGAAGCTGCCAGTCCACTATGCTCTTCTAGTCTTCTAGTAGTTCTCTGGATGGAAACTACAGCAGCCCACCCACATGGCCATCACAGTTCATCTCTCATAATACGTAGGTCTACTTCTTCATCTATACTTGGCAGTAGCTCTTCATGGTTCTCTAAGAGGGAACTTAGAAAAGGAAAGTTAGTGAGTTGAATTGTAGCCATCATCCTTGCAGTTGCTGTTAGAAACACACTTCTTATGCACTTTGCCTCTTATTGCACATTCTACATTCTCTGTGCATCTCATCTCCACAGGTTTTTGTGTCTTATGTGGTAGTGCGAATGGAACTTATATTCCTGGTGGTAAGGCCCTTTGGCAACCATTCTTCCCAGATCAAATTGCTTTATATATATATCTCCAGAAAGTATGGAAAATGGCTCAAGTAAATCAGCCAGCTTCCCCAAGTATTTCTTCATATCCTCACTGTGTAAAACAGCCCAAAGTCCTCTTGCCAAACAGAGTCAATTATCCCATTCAGGACGATGGCTTCTTGTCTGACAGCTGAAGAATAAAATGCTCTGGTGAAAGCAGCAATTTATGGTTAAATGGAACTATTGCAATGTCCACATCAAGAATGTAACTATTTGGGGGATAAATACTTTTAATTCTGAAGATGCCAAACATGGAGGGACAAAAAGCACAAAAATCCTAGGGGTTATTGGGTATCCGTTAAAGAAGGGCCACTCCTGTTTGTAGTCTTTCATTCCTGGACCTATCTATTCATTTTATCGCAGACACAATGCCATAGAGAGAACTCTGATTTGATGCATGTACTGCATCCTGAAAAGGGTGAAATTTCTTCTCTACAGAGTGTTATTTCAATGCTACTTCTTCAGCCTTAAACTTTGTAGGCAATTCCAAAAGTATATGAGACCAGGTGTGTTGGCATGATACAGTATGTGCATAGCCAGTGAAACCCATGGTTATGGGACCACTACTATGCCTCCTTCACTGTGAAAATTCTTCCTGGTCAGTAGCTATGTCTTGTCATATGGTAGTTTATGCCAATGTATCAGATGTAATATAAACCTCCAGATAATTGACTGGCTGAGGTTCTTTGGGTAGAAAATGTAAGTTCATATATTAAATATCCCTCCAGCTACAAGAATCGCCTTTCTAAGATGAAAGGGATGTGATGTAATCTACTTTCCACCAAAGGGCTGGTTGGGCTCCTTAAACTGTAATTCAGTATGAGGAATTGAGAATTATGCAGCATTCTCAGTATTATGGGGAACTGCACTACTTGTTCCTGAAGTTTGCATGTGCTCTCTGATCCACTCAAGTTCAATGCCTCTGGTGGTATGATGAATGGAATTTTGTAACCCCCACAAAAATATATGTTGGAGTCAGATCCCCAATTGCTATGAATATGACCTTATTTGAAAATAGGGTGTTTGTAGATATAGTCAATTTAAGATGAAACCATTAGGGTGGAATCTAATCAAATATTGTTGATGCTTTTATAAGAAGAGGGAAACACCATGTGAAGACAGAGACACGGTGAGAATGTCATGTGATGACAGACAGAAATTGGAATGGTGTAGCTGCAAGCCAAGTAAAGCCATTGATTGATGGCTACCACAAGAAGCTAGAAAGTGGCAAGATAGAATCCTCCCTATGGTTTTAAGAGAAAGTGTAGCCTATCACCTTGATTTTCAATTTCTATCTTTGGAATCTAGGAGGCAATACACTTCTATTGTTTTATGGCACCTAGTTCATGGCATTGTGTTATGGTAGACTACCAAACGAATATAGGTGGATTTATAGAATATCAATTTGGCTCAGTTGAACTACGTTTCTTCCAATACCCTTGCCTGTATATTTCCAGTTATGTTGAACCACAGGGAATATTGTTCAAGCTTTGTAGGGTGAAAGGAAAACAACAACCATTATAAGTCCATGGTCAGGATATATTTTTCTTTTAGCTCACATACTTTGGCTATCTACTAGTTTACTTCACTGTTTACATAAGCTTAAGCAGGTTTGCAACAACAGTTGGCCTTCCATTTCCGTGAGTTCCACATCCACGGATTCAACTAACTACAGATGAAAAGTATTTATAAAATAAAATAGAATGTTTATGTTTGTACTAAACATGTGCAGACTTTTTTCCTTATCACTATTCCCTAAACAAGATTGTGTAATGAATATTTACATAGCATTTATATTGTATTAGGTATTATAGTTAATCCAGAGATTATTAAAGTGTATGGAAGGTTGTATATAGGTTATATGAAAATACTACATTAGGGACTTGTAGCATCCTTGGATTTTGGTATCTGTGGGGGATCCTGGAATCAACTCCTTTGAGTATGAAGGGATGACTGTATTACACCTTTTTCTGGATATTTGTGATGGTTAATATTAGGTGTCAACTTGACTGGATAGAAGGATGCTAATATGGTTTGGCTGTATCACCACTCAAATCTCATCTTGTATTGTACTTCCCATAATTCCCATGTGCCATGGGAGGAACCTGGTGGAAGGTCATTAAATCATGGGGGTAGCTACCCTCATGCTATTCTTCATAAGCATTTTAGCCCATTTTGGGAAATATTAAAAAACTTTTTAGCAATTGGCACTGCAATAGGTTCCTTGAGTTACAGAGTAGAGCTATTATTGTAGGAAAGGCCATAAGGAAGCCACTAGAACTATAGCTATTTGCAAATGTAGCATGCCAAAGGCAACTCTATATTCCTTGGGAAACTGCAAAGATTAGTGTCATAAACATAGCCTGAAAGACAAAGGGTGGTGACTCCACCGATCTTCACTCACCTCCCTTATTTCGTCTATGAAGAAGACACATAGATCTTGGGGAATGAAAATAGGTTATCATACATTTTATCAGTGGTAACTCTAACTGCAGCTGCTTTTCTAAATGTGCTATAATTGCCAGAGCAAGTCTACGCATTTCTTGGTATCTGGTGTATCATTATTAAGCTAGCAACTGCATTTTTCTCTATACCTGTTAATAAAGATCATCAAAAGCAGTTTTATTTAAGTTAAAAGGACTAGCCTTGGCTCCCTTGCTTTACTTTAGCATTATGCCAACTCTCCAGCCTATGTCATGTCCCAGGCCACAGAGGCCCAGATTAATTTTGTAATTTACTAACCCAAGAACAAAAGAAGTCTTGGCAATAGATTCAGGCTGCCATGCAAGCTGCCCTACCATGTGAATTAATAGAACTGATGTTGCTTGAGATGTAAGTTGCAGATAGGGATGCTTTATGGAGGCTTTGACAGAGAGTTATAGATGGACCACAGGGCAAAGGTTTAGAATTTTGGAACTAAGCAATATTTTCTTCTACTGTATGCCTTACTACTCTTCTTTTGTAAAATAGCCTTTGTCTTGTTATCAGGTCTCAGTAGAGACCAAATGCTTTATAATGGGTTATTGACATAATATGTGACCTGAACTGCCCATCAGGAACTGGGTATCATCTGACTCCTCAACCCATAAAGTTGGGCATTCACAGCAGTGCTCCATAAATTGGAAGTAGTATTTATGAGATCAGCTTTAAGCATGATCTGAAGGCACAAGTGAATGAGGAAGTAACCAAAATCCTCACTTCATATATTCTGCTGCACTGGCTTCTCTTTCAGTCTACACATATATGTTGAATAGTTGGTTGAAGAAAAACTCAAGTTTGGTGTTCAGATGGTTCTGCACAATATGTAGGCACCATGCAAAGATGGGCAGTTTAAGCCAGGATGATACTGAAAGACTATGTTGATGGGAAATTCTGCTAGTGAATAGACATTCAAGTAGCACAGCTGATTATTCATCTGTCTGGAAGGAGGTGTGACCACAGCTATGGATCCTCACAAGTTTATGAGGTGTGGCTTTGCAATTTCAAGCATCTAACAAAGAAATCAGAAACTACAGGAGGATCAAAGATGGCTGAATAGGAACAGCTCTGGAGTACAGTTCCCAGCAAGAATGCAGAGGGTGAGTGATCACTGCATTTCCAAACTAGTTTTTAATGCCCACAGACCAGGACATTCCCAGGCAGAAAAGCACCAGAAATTTCCAGCACAGCGGTTTCAGTCGACACAGTGGGTATCCACGCAAAAACTCACACAAATCTGGGCAGCCGTTTCAACTGGCACCTGGAATGCCTAGGAGACAGAGTCACCCATTCACCTGAAAAAAAAAGGGGGCTGAAACAGGGAGCCAGTGTGATCTGGCTGGGTGGGTCCCACCCCTACAAAGACCAGCAATCTGAAATGCTCTGGGTTGAGAGTTTCACAGAAAACACAGCTGGACCCGGGACATCCCAGTTATGTGGAGGGAAGGGCATCTGCCATTACTGAGGCAGTTCACCACCACCAAGGCAGTCCACCATTACGGAGGCAGTCTGCCATTACCGAGGCAGACCACCATTACCAAGGCAGTTCTAACTATACCTCTATAAACAAAACCACAAGGAAGTTCACACAGCAGCTGGGCAGAGCCCATGGCAGCTCAGCAACACCTCCACTGGCAGACTGTGACTAGGCTACCTCCTCTCTGGTCAGGGAATCTCTGAAAAAAGGCAGCAGCACATCAGGAATTTATAAATAAAGCCCCACCTTCCAAGGACAGTGCACCTGGGGAAAAAAAAAAGGTGGTTATAAGTTCCACTGTAGCAGACTTAAACGAACCTGCCCAGCAGCTCTGAACAGAACAACAGAGCCCACAGCACTTGAGCTCCTATAAGGGACAGACTGTCTCCTAAAGCAGCTCCCTGACCCCTGTATATACAAAGAGACACCTCATAAAGGAGAGCTCAGGCTGACATATGGCAGATATCCTTCTGGGACAAAGATAACAGAAGAAGAAACTGGCAGCAACTCTTACTGTTCTGCAGCTGCCGCAGGTGATCCCCAGGCAAGCAGGATCTGAAGTGGACCTCCAGCAGGCCTAGAGCAGAGGGGCCTGTTAGAAGGAAAACTAAAAAACAGAAAGAAATAACATCATCGTCAACAAAAAGGACATCCACTCAGAGACTCCATCCCAAAGTCACCAACTACAGAGACCACAAAGGTAGATAAATACACAAAGATGGGAAGAACCCAGCACGAAAAGGATGAAAACACCCAACACCAGAATGCCACTCTTCCTCGAAGGGATCACAACTCCTCACCAGCAAGGGAACAAGGCTAGATGGAGAATGAGTCTGATGAATGGACAGAAATAGGATTCAGAAAGTGGGTAATAAACTTCTCTGAGCTAAAAGAACTTGTTCCAACCCCAATGCAAAGAAATTAAGAACTTTGAAAAAAGGTTTGATGAAATGCTAATGAGAATAAACAGCTTAGAGAAGAATAGAAATGACCTGATGGAGCTGAAAAACACAACACGAGAACTTCATGAAGCATACAAAAGTTTCAATAGTCAAATTGATCAAGCAGAAGAAAGGGTATCAGAGACTGAAGATCAACTCAATGAAATAAAATGAGAGACAAGATTGGAATAAAAAGAAACAAACAAAGCCCCCAAGAAATATGGGATTATGTGAAAAGACCTAATCGAAGTTTGATAGGTGTATCTGAATGTGACAGAGAATGCACCAAGCTGGAAAACACTCTTCAGGATATTATCCAGGAGGACTTCCCCAACCTAGCAAGGCAGGCCAATATCCAAGTCCAGGAAATAGAACACCACAAAGCTATTCCTCAAGAAGAGCAACCACAAGGCACATAATCATCAGATTCACGAGGGTTGAAATGAAGGAAAAAAATGCTAAGGGCAGCCAGAGAGAAAGATCAGGTTACCCACAAAGGGAAGTTCATCAGACTCACAGCAGATCTCTTGGCAGAAACCCTACAATCCAGATGAGAGTGGGGGCCAATATTCATCATCCTTAAAGAAAATAACTTTTAACCTAGAATTTCATATCCAACCAAACTAAGCCTCACAAGCAAAGGAGAAATAAAATCCTTTAGGAACAAGCAATTACTTAGAGATTTCATCACCACCAGCCCTGGCTTACAAGAGCTCCTGAAAGAAGCACTAAACACAGAAAGGAACAACTAGTACCAGCCACTCCAAAAATGTACCAAATGGTAAAGAGCATCAACACAATGAAGAAACTGCATCAACTAATGTGTAAAACAACTGGCTAACATTAAAATGACAGAATCAAATTCACACATAACAATATTAACCTTAAACGTAAATGGGCTAAATGCCCCATTCAAAAGACACAGACTGGCAAATTGGATAAAAAGTCAAAACTCATCAGTGTGCTGTATCCAGGAAACACATCTCACTTGCAAGAACAAGAATAGGCTGAAAATAAAGGTAAAGCAAGTTCTTAAAAACCTACAAAGAGGCTTAGACTCCCACACAATAATAGTGGGAGACTTTAACATTACACTGCTGTTATTGGACAGATCAATGAGACAGAAAATTAACAAGGTTACCCAGGACTTGAACTCAGATCTGGACCAAGCAAACCTAATAGACATCTACAGAACTCTGCACCCCAAATTCACAGAATATACATTCTTCTTGGCACCACATCACACCACATAATTGGAATTAAATCCCTCCTCAACAAATGCAAAAGAAAGGAAATCATAACAAACCATCTCTCAGACCACAGTGTAATCAAAGTAGAACTCAGGATTAAGAAACTAACTCAGAACTACACAACTTCATGGAAACTGAACAACTGGCTCTTGAATGTTGACTGGATAAAACAATGAAATGAAGGCAGAAATAAAGATGTCCTTTGAAACCAATGAGAATGAAGACACAATGTACCAGAATCTCTGGGACACATTTAAAGCTGTGTCTACAGGAAGATTTATAGCAATGAATGCCTACTGGAGAAGCAAGGAAAGATCTAAAATCGACACCCTATCATCAAAATTG